>VZTN01021266.1:0-10020 GCA_013400515.1 Erpornis zantholeuca | reverse complement strand
CATTCCATTTTTTTAGTGAACACAGCAAAAAAGTCCAATTTTTGGGTCATTGTAGAAAACAATGGAATCAAGCTAATGAAGTACAGAATTAGTTTAAAAATCCAGCTATAACAAAAACTGCTCCTTTGATTCTGCAAGAGACACGATGCTGTCAAAATGTTACACTCATAGCTTAGATTCTTAAAAAAATGAAATAAATTAAAATGAAGACAATATTTTTATGGAAGAGTATTTTTAATATATTTATTTTTCTCTAAATATATCTTTAAAATATCATCACTTATTCCCCATTCAATTTCATGGACAGTGTGGGCAGAAATAGATACTGGATGAAATGAATACTCATAATTATCTTTAACACTTAGGGCCATATTTGTTGATAGATGGGAAGTCAGCTTCACTCTTGGTGTCATACTGAACTCCTCTGGAAATCTGGGTGCAAATTTATCACTAATTCAAACCACAAATGTGTTATTGTGAATTTCCAGCAAATTAGTAATGTGAAAAATGTGTTATTTGATACAACACTATACTGGGTCTCCCAGAGTTGAAACTTTCCTGATAGCAGCCTATGTGGGGCTATGGAAGAGAGGTGTCCTGTGCCCAAAGCAGAGCTGATAACACAAGGATGTTTTCTGTACAGCTGGACAGTGCTTACACAGAGTCAAGGCCCTTTCTGCCTCACACCAACCCACCAGCGAGGAGGCTGAGGTCACACAGGGAGAGACACAGCTGGGACAGCTGGCCTCAACTGATTCAGGAGATTCCATATCATCTCATGGAATATTGCATTCCCCAGGGACAAAGTTACACTCTTGAGCAGCTTGTTCTCTCTCTTGTTTATAACAACAGTAAGGACCCGGATAGCATAAGACAAAGATTTGGAGGAAAAAGGTTCATGTCTATGTCCAGAAAGATTCTTCTCTTTCTCTGTGCATGGTTCATAAAGAGCAAAATATGACTTCACTCATTTAAAGAAACCAAATAATACCCACCCAAATCAGTGTGGATGAATTTCAAGATTCCAGACTGACCAAGTGAACCTTAAAATATTCGCCTATGTGTTAGCTTGCCTATGTGTTTTGCTGGCACAATCAATGATCACATTCAGTGTATTACTGAACATAATTTAGAAAATCTGCAAACCTATACAGCCTGGATGTATTTTTCTTCTTATAATAGATGTGTTCTGGATTATATTAAAAATTAAACTTTTTATTTAATATGATTTTTAATATTTCAAAATCAAATAGAATTCTAGAATTTTCATTTACTATTTAGTATCCCAAAATGTTTTGAGATTTCAGCTTGGATCATTATTGTTACTACTACTACTATTATTATTATTATTATTATTATTACTATTACTATTATTATTATTTTCTTTAGGCATTTGGGGGTTTATCTTTTTCAGACATATCCTCCACATTTTTATGCAAATTTCATATTTGCTTTAAATTTCAAAGGTAGCTTTAACTGAAGTCTTAGGCAACAAGAGTTAAATTACTTTCCTCTTAGACTCATGTGACATATCCCATGATATTTTGATATTTGGTATTTGAATTACTGAGTGTAATCCAATCATGAAGTCTGCCTAGACAAAAGAGGATGTGCCAACTCCATTCAAGTTTATGTTGAATGAAGGTTATGTTCACACTTCTTATTAGCTTCAAGGTATTTACAGAGAAATGTTCTGAAGTTTTGGCTGAAGACCATCTTTGTTCATTTCCTGGCTGTGATACAAAGAAACTTTCACTTATTAAGAAAATTCATACTCTGAAGAAAATAAAATACCCATAAATACTAAAATAAAAATAAGACAACAACAACAACAAAAACCAAAATAAAAAAATTCCACAAAAAAATTAAAAAAAAAAAAAAAAAACAAAAAAAACCAAGAAAACCCAAAACAAAACACTTNAAAACAAAAAAAACCCAGAAAACCACTAACAAGACACTTCTTCTGGCTGCCTGCAGAATGTGGAGCATCTCCATGTGGAACTGAGAAACCTACCTGCATGTTCTACCATTCTGAAGGCAAGATCTACTTCTTCATTCTTGCCTTCTTAAAATTGGAGTGGGCTTTTATGTGTTCATTACATTTTAAAACAATCCTGCTACAGTATATTGTTACTAAGAATACGACAAAGAGCATATCAGTAATATTGTTTAATATGTTGACAAAACTATTTATACGATCAAAATTATGAAACTAGTACAGGCTATTACAAAAATCATGGTACACTGTACTAGTGACAAATCTTCTATTCAAATATAATAAGTTATTTAGGTAGAATATATAGGGAAAAAAAACCCAAAACCAAATCCCACTTTATATACATTGCAAACAAAGCCTTTTTTTTCTTTTTTATATATCAAATTTCTCCCTCTTCTTTAAGGCAAGAGGAAATGAATGGTATTAGTTAAATAGATGACAAAAATTCATAACTATAAATTGGGATATATCAAACAAACAAAATGCAAGGTCATTACAGCAGTTTGTATCAGATCACTATATTCAATTGGGCTGCTAAATCTGTAAAATCATGATGACTAATCTTTATTTCATATAGGCATCATCTTGATTGATTACTTTAAAAATATAGTGACTGCAGTGGTGAAAGCAGATGTAGATTTAGTGCTGCAATATCTAACATTTAAAAGCCATACCCTATGAAATCCTTCTTAATTATTCAATGCTGCAATAAAGTTAATTCATTAACTTTGGGAATGAACCATCTTTGTCAAGAGATAACAGATAGTTATATTCTATAGCTTTGAGTTGTAAAATAAAAGAAAGGATGAATTAGGCATTTATCATAGATCCGTCCTCAAGCAAATATGCCCATAATCCTGCTACAAAAAGAAAATAAAATAAAAAAAAATGACATGCCTAAAGTGCCTGGAGAGCAAGCTTCAATCTTGGGAGGACCTGGAATTAGGGAGGACATTCCAGAGTTGGATAGGTAAAAGACAGAAGGTCTTCTAAGAATGTCTTCTTAGATATGAGGTCAGGTCTTTGGGAAAACAAAAGTATTTTCCAGAAATCAAATGGAGAAGGATTGCATACATCAAAAATTTAAGTATATGGCTACTGATTACCAAATATATTATCAATAATTTGGCTTCATCTCTCCTTTACTCAGAGTTTACTGTGACCTGAAACTTGCAATTGTGGATAAGTAGATTGAGAATCCAGCAGAATGTGTGCATGACATTGCCAGTAGCAGATAGGCTGCTATCAAAAAGTGATGGGAATATAATGATATCAGTACTTTAAGAGTACCAGGAACTGCAGATCAGCCTTTTATCAGAAAGTTAAATCTAATGCCTTAGATCCAGTCAAATCCAGTTGGGGACTGGTGACAAATTTTCTTCTCCAGGACTCAGTACTGGGGCCAGTCCAGTTCAATACCTTTACCAGTGATCTGGATGAGGGGATTGAGTGCATCCTTAGTCAGTTTGCAGACAAGTTTGGTGGGAGTGTGGATCTGCTGGAGGGCAGGAAGGCTCTGCAGAGGGATCTGGACAGGCTGGAATGACGTTCCGTGGCCACCAGTGTGTGGTTCAATAAGGCCCAGTAGTGGGTCCTGCAGCTGGGTCACACAGGCACTACAGCCTGTGCATGGAAAGCTGCCTGTGGGAAAAGGTCCTGGGGGTGCTAATCAACAGCCAGCTGAACATGGTGTGGCCCAGATGGCCGAGGGCAATGGCATCTGGACTATATCAGCAAGAGCGTTGCCAGCAGAGCTAGGGAGTGATGGCTCCCCTGTACTGCTAAGGACACACCTCACATCCTGTGCTCTGTGTAACTTTTCCTATGTGCCTCTGGTGGACTCCCTTATCAACTGTTACAGAGTCAAGCAACTAGCAAATAATTTTTAACTCATTAAAAAACCCAATCTGAGCTCAAATAGCACAACCTGCATCTGTGTATATGCCACTGTAATCTCTGTATACTAAAAGTGTTATTAGCTTTGGATGGATAAAGAGATGCAGCTATGAACAACAAAGTCTGTCCTTATTGATCTAATATTATCTTTTCCCCTTCAAGCTTCCTGTCTTGAGTTAAGTAGCTCTATTTGTACTAAAATATGAAATTTATTACTGTTTACTTTAATCCACTGAGACAAGAATCATGGGGAGTAAGTATTTTTTTCTGATTTGTTTTTGGACTACATAAAACATTGCTTCCTGTGAAACTAAGTTCATCCCCTAGATGCTTTCAAAATACTCCTACTTGTGGAATAGTTCTAATAAATACACTTCTTGAAAAGTATGACCATTTAACTTGATACAAATATTCTGCTGGTTGGCACAGAGATGTTGGTAAGATGTAATGAATAAGAAATCTCTTTCTCCTCATTGGTGTGTCTTCTTTATTATCATGATTTCAAAAAGAAATGACAAGAAACTACCTTATCAAAAGAGTACAGAATTTTTTAAAAAAAGAAAAAACTCGATAAAAAAACAACAATGCAATATTATATTTTAAAACTGAAAAATATGTCTAAATTTTTAAAGTAATTTGCCTAAAGCAAGCCCTGAGCATTCACTATTGTCCCTCTTAACGAAAAAATAAAGTGTATACATACTTCTGCACTATCAATACCGGGAAGTAAACAAAACTTTTTCAATCAATTCTGAAAGCAAGCCTGAGCTTCCTACAACTCTAACAGATATTTCCTGATGATCAGTGGAATAGTAATTGTGCCATAGATCCAAAATGTGAGACATCAAGACATACTGAGAACTGGATGCAGATTCTGCATCAGTGCCTAATATAAACCTCAGATTAATTTAAGTGCAGAAAGTTGATATTTCTTCTTCTCATCACAGCCTTGAAGAAACAGCCATGGCATGGGTGTCAGGAACTCTCAGACATAGTGCTTCAGGACTTCAGATCCTTCCCATTTCTTATGCTTACTATTTGTCAAACACTATGCAAAACACTTTCCAATCTTTTGATTTGTCATCAATACAAATATCTCTTTAACGATTAATTTATTATACTGACTAAAACCTTTTCTGGTAGGCTCTATAATAGAGAGGGAAACCAAACAACATAAATTGCCTGAAATCCAATTTCCAGATTTTTGTCTTAGATAGCTATGCTTTTTATGTCTACCAATACAAATTCACTTTAGGGAAAAAGAAAGGGAATAATCATTGGCTACATAGTAAAATACTCTAATATAGAAATTTACCCTGTAACATCTACTCTATAGCCTGTGCTAAAAAAGACTACTTCTAAGGAAACTATATTTTTTTTCTAATTAAAGAAAATAATTGATCTATGAAATGTGTTCTTTAAATAGGGAATAAATTAGCTTCAAATTAGTTATCTAACTCAATACTATTGTCATCATCTGTTGAATTTCTCAGCACCTCTGTGAGAGCAATGAGGTTTAATGTCAGATCCTGTGTGACATAACCTCAGTTCTACTATGCATTAAAAATGCTACACTTCAATAGCAACATTCTTTAGAAAAAAACTTCATAAGTTCTAAGTCTCAATAAGCCTTCAGCATAGTATTGTCCTGTGTGATCATTAAATTTTAGATGGAACAAGTCAATATTCCCTTCGGGACTTAATTGTTTTATCTTAGGACAAGAACATGCTATGGCTATTTGACAGTACTATACAAATAACAGGCAATATATAGATTTTTCTAAGAAATCCAGAGAACTTATCATTCTGGTGAATATAGGGGAAACTGAAGAAATAAATTGTCTTCATAAACTAGGTGACATAATGTAGTAATTACTTTCATCTGAAATTTTCCAGTATGGATACACAGGGAACCTTAATTTTGTCTCATATTATGCCCATATCAGTCAGACTTTCCACCACAATCATTGTCTGACTTATGGCGGAAATTCTGCAAAATCATCCATATGCTTGAATATTGATACCCTTAGCTCAGTTGAATTGAGTAGGATTTCAGTGTTAATAATTTTTTGCAACTGTGCATTTATTAGACAGGTGCTTTCATAAAGTGAACAGTCTCTGTATTAAGAAAAACAGTAAGAAAATATACATATTGAATAGAGTATTACAGAGCACATACATTTCATAGGTGACCTCAAGAATGTTTCTTGCCTGTCAATGAAAATAGTTTCAGGGAAGAGCAAGATTCCGTATTATGAGGCCATGGAAGTAGAATACAACAATAAAAATGTGAAGATTAAATATGTAAGAGATAATTTTCCTACAAAACCTAGTATTTAATGTTTATACCTTCATACATGAAGATTTCAATTTCAAATGTAAATCAGCTGAAAGCCAAGCAGCTGAAAAAAGATTGCTAACGTGTTTGCTTTAAATTTCAATAGTTACTAAAAATTAATTCCATATACCTGTTGAATTCAGCAATAGAGGGGACATAATGCCAACCAAATTTTTTTCTTTTTATTTTTAATGTCACCCAAAAACATTAAGTATGCAAAATTCCAAGCTCTAGTGGCACTTTTGAAACAAGAATACAGATACATCTTAAAAGTTTCTATTTTATATTCATAATTAGCTTGCCTCTTAGGAAATTTTTCACTGCTGACATGACAAAAAAACCTGGGAACGTGATCTGCTTTAGTAGAGCTCTTCGTATTTCTTATCCTGATTACTTCTTTTCCCATTACTTTTCTGTTATCAGACAATCACAGAATTATCAGAGTTGTAAAAGACCTTCAAGATCAATTAGCCCAGCCTTCAACCCAGCATCACCATAATCACCCCAAACCTCATCCCCTGGTGTCACACCCAAATGCTCCTTGTACACTTTCACAGGCAATGATTCCACCATCTGCCTGGACAACTTATTCCCATGCCTAACCACTCTTTGAATGATGTCTTTTTTTTTTCTACTACCTAATCTGAACTTCCCCCATTTATGGTAAATATTATCTGCATTCGTTCTTTGGTATTTTAATTCTTGAAAAGAACCAGGCTATGTCACTACAAGCGAGAAATACCACTAAAGTTTTTCTGATTTCCTTCTGTTTTGTTCATTTATTAGAAGCAACAATGTATATATTGTTGCTATTACCATGACATAAATTTGCTTTCCATTAAGATTTTATTTTTTATAGTATAGTGTGATTAAAAAAAAAGAGTAGGAAAGTAATTCAGTTTTTAAAATATTGAATTTATGCACTATGTATAATGTTTTTAAGTTTTCTTATATATTTTCATTTATGTTCAACCAGTATGCAGTGAATCTCCACATTAAAATTATAGTAATAGATAATGTATGTCACACAAATACTGCACATGAATCAGCTTTCAAATATTCTTTAACTCAAAACACTTTTGTTTAATCAGTTTAAAATAAAGGAGAAAAGCTGGGTTTTCTACCTTCTCTGCATCTGAACATTGATTACACTTTAGAAATGGTATGAAAATACCATTAGACCTCTCATGTCTGTCTCTGGTGGTGACTAATACTATTGGTTGCTGGATACACTGTCTCCTATATCAATAAGTATTTCTATAATTTATTTAATTCTGAATTGGCAGGTTGTGAATGTGTTAATGTCATTTCTTCGTAATAATAATGAAACCAAAAAAAATTCATGCCACAAAATCAGAAAAGAAACTTTAAATTAATAAGAACCTTTAAAAAATCTTATAGCAAAATAAAATATATCAGAGTTCATTTTTCAAAAATATAACAGATTCTAATTGTTCCTGAATGCTTCTAAATCATTAAAAAGAAAATCCTGTGCCTAAAATACTAGGTGATATACAAATTGTTTGCTGCCATGGAAACTGACAAGTTAAGAGATGCTTGAATTTCTGTGTGTAATTTTACCAGATATTTCTTATACAGATTTAATGCATTTTATTTTTTATATTAGATCTTTTTTATAAAAATAGTCTTTCTGTAATGGCTACTCTCAACTAGTTACCCATAACCTGTAACAAGGATGAATGGTATGGAAATGTCAGAGGCTTTAATTCTTGTAATACTAGTTGTTACTAAAAACTATATATTTTAAAATCCAGTGCTCTTGCTTAAGAAACTAAAGTACTTTAGATTGGTGAGCTTAGAGACATTCAACAAAACTGATAATAATAATGACATGAGCACATTCAAGTTGTCATTTACTCTTTTGAAAATGGTCTAACAAAAAAACAGCCCTTTTGGTAGGTTTTTTGTTTAGATTTTTAAACAGTTACCAGCAAAACTTTGTCTTTCATTTATACCATTAAAGGAACTATCATTTCTTACAGGCATGTCAGCATTGCAGAAGTAGTTTTGGCAAGTTGGCTGTATAATGCTCAGCTGATACCTATTGCCTCTTAATGCAAATCACCTAACCATCCAGCAATTGCTCCTCATCCACAGGCTGATGCTCAGCCCACTCCTGAGCAGCAAGCAATCTGTGGCTTCAGCACTTTATATATGGAGCATAACATTCTATGGTCTGCAAATTTGGCCGGGTNTGCATTTGCAGGCAATGCAAGGCAATGTCTATTATTGTGCTGATGCCTTAGGTTTTAACTTTTGTATTTTTCAAATCCTGTACTGCTAGTGTAACTCTGAAGTTTCCTGTAGCTTGTTAAGTGCTGTTCTCTCATGCTAAAATAGACATAACAAAACCTCTCCAGCTTGCTCTCCAAGGACATCCAGAACTGTAAACCATCATCCTGGGGAGAGGGGGGCAAGCTTGGGGAAATTCCATCCTTGGCTGGGTTCTGCTTGGTGAATGGATGCTGATATAAAAGTGTGAAGAAGTCGTGACCTGTCATCGTCTATTTTGGGATCCACTGAGGCAGGACCCTCTGGACTCCAGAGAGTACATCTGAAGGCCTTTCAAATAAATATCTCCTTTATTCCTGTCTGGTTTCTGTTTCTAGGCAGCCATTTAAGGCATCGTTGGAACCATCACATTATTGAGGTGCAGTTTGTACTTCAGTGCCCAGAATGTTGTAAAGACCAAAATTAGGGATGGGTTGAGGAAAGCAGATGTGAAAAGGCACCCAACCCTGGGACTAGCTAGATTAAAAAACAAGATCTGCTTGTTTATCTGCTTGATCTATATTTTCATTGCTGTCTAAATTAGGTTTTACATGTATTTTACCCTAAAGAGACAAAACCAAAATTTAGTGCTGTAGGTACCACCTTACAGATCTTAATTATTTTTTTTTTTGGTGTCATGACTTTTATATGTACTAATGTGGCTTTAAAAGGAAAATTAAACTAGCAAAAGAAAAGAAGAAGGGGAAAAATATTGAGGTGGTCAACATGTTTACTTTTGGCTTTTGACCAAAGATGTAAGTTATCCCATTTTCTTGGATATTACACCATTTTATAAAGCATATGTGAGACTACCCTCACCTGTTCTGTTAGTTTTAAAATCAGTAGGATGAAGCCAGCTAGAACTTTCTGAAGGCTGAAATGTAATTTCCTCTAATTGTATTGACCTCAGAGAGATGTAAAAACTGCTACTTATTTTTTATCTTTGACTGGGTCCCTCAATACCTGTCTGTCTTCAAGCAGAAAAAAGACAGGACTTATACATGGAGGATTCTATACTTTGCAAAACTGCTTGACTTTTCTTGATTAACCTTGCATCCTTCTATGACAAGGTGACCCATCTAGTGGACTTTAGAAAACCATTCTCCTAGAGAAACTGGCTGCCCGTGGCTTGGATGGGTGCACAGTTTGCTGCATAAAAACTGACTTTACTTGGGCTTCTCCCAAGTAAAAAATGACAACACAAAGTAAAATGGCCTCAAGTTGCTCCAACAGAGGCTTAGTTTGGATAAAAAGAAACAATTCTTCGCTGAAAGGATGGACAGGCACTAGAATAGGCTGCCCATGGAAGTGGTGCAATCGCTGTTCCTGGAAGTGCTCGAGAGGTGTCTGGATGTGTCACTCAAGGAAATGCTTTAGTGCTGAACATGGTGGTGCTTGCTTAGTGGTCGAACTCCATCTTAGAGGTCTTTTATAATCTTAGTGATTTTATGATTCTATAAAATCTGGCCAATATCAAATTGTTCTGGTTTGAAAAGAC
>VZTN01021261.1:10831-21349 GCA_013400515.1 Erpornis zantholeuca | reverse complement strand
AGAGGAAAAAAGAGAGCAAGTGAGAGCCATTAATTATGAAGAGATATGTATTGCATTCTCATGGAATATTTTTCAGACTCTATGAAGCATTCAGCACATCTTAAAAGAAATAAAAAAGCACAAGCTGGCTCCAAATCTCTGTTGTTATCATTTGGCACAGATCACTGGATTCTGGCCCACCTGCAATCTGCAGCAAGTTGTGGTTTGCCTTTTGCTCACTCTGTGAGGATGCTGTTGATTCACTGTATGTTTTCATCAGCCAGTCCCAGTTTCAGTTCTTTTCTTTATACAAAACTCTCTGTGCTCAAAGGCTGCCAGCTGAACCTTAATGCCACGAAACAAGCAAATAATGTGCAGTGAAGTTGGTAGTCAGGCTGTTTTCCTGTTTTCTTCCAAAGACTGGGAGCATGAAAGCATATCTGCACACCGAGGGATGTAACCCTGCTTCCTCAGCCAGGAGAACTTCTTGCCTTTACTCCATGCTCTCAGGTTATGCTTTAAGGTTGCTTGGACAGACTTAAAACAAACGAGGTGGAAGCCAAATTTAATGACAACACTGAGATAAGAAGTGGACTGCTTCAAACCCTTCTCAGCACTCTCCAGAATCGTAAATGTATTGTAATCTGCCTGGAAGCTGTTGACAAGAGCATCTTCACCTAACCTGCAATAGAAAAGGCATTAATTCACCCACCAACTTGTCTGCTGAATACCCCAGCAAAAACCAGAGGGTGAGAACAGAAGAAAGCAAAAGTAATAGGACTTGGGTCTTCGTGTGAAGGGTCTCTTGAAAAATCTAGTCCAAGACCTAAGAGGTGTCCAAGGACTAGACATACCTGATACAGGCTTAGGCAGCTCTCAACACATACCTGTCCTCAGCTCCCTAGGAACTGAGCTGAGACACTCGGGCATGTACAGAGGGAAAATGAAAACAAATATATGAATGGTCAGCAAGTGCCCATCTCTTTGCACTGATGGTTTCAGCCTCAAATGACTGGTCCTTTGCTTTCAATATCTCAACTTGGTGCATAAACCAGAGGATAAATTCAAGCCTAATACTAACTGCAATTTTGGGCAGTAAAAGTGGGGCTTTTTACATGAATAATTATGTAGAAATCTGATAACTCATTTTCCATTAAAGAAAACTGAAACATAAAACCCTCTTTTGTGTAGACATTCCAAAATAATTGTTTTACAGTATGATAATAGTCTTTTATATAAACTTTTCTTTTCTCATCTTTAAAACTTCATTTCATATTGATAGTTTTTACCTTGATTTTCTCTTCTGAAACAGAACTGAGACATACAGTTCTTCAAAACTGAAAAATTGCAATATTAAAGAATACTTTAAGTCCTACTTAAGGAATGAGAACTATTAACTATAAAATTACTTGATTTTGCTATGGACATTTTACTCAAAATGACAATGTGGAAAAAACTTCAATGTAAATGTACTAAGATCTGAGTTTGAATAAACATATTTTTCTTAGTACCAGAAATGTCCTGATTAATTGCTGAATTCTCTTTCCAGTTGCATAACTTCTGACAGCCTGATTAGAGTCTCCCTTACAGTTTCAGATCTTTTGATCTTGATCTCAGAGATTATTTGAAAAAGTTTGCCAGCTGCTGAGCTACTGAGAATCTGGTAAACCCAAAACTAAGACTGCTTTGACTGACAAGATTTTTATGTCTTTCCATTCAGAAGAAGGCCTCAACATCATTTATCATGGTGCTTAAAATGGGCTGACAGGCAATGGAGATGGTCGTAAAACTTTCCAACAGAAAAGTTTCCAGTGAAAAGATGGGAATACTCTAAACCATCAGTCTTATTTGGAAACTAAAGGAAATAATTAAAGGTGTTAATATTTCTCCTTGTTCCATTGCAGAAGGCAATAAAAAATGAGTTTAGACGAATTCCATTGCTGCCACTACAGAAGCAGCATCTGGAGAAGACTTGGGAGCTGCAGTGGCACCAGCCATTTTCTCCTTCTGATAGCAAGTATCTAATAGGACACACCTTCCAGTCTTACACCAACAGAGCAGGCCTATACACAGCTCTTTAGAGTGAGTAATGCTTGGCAGAACATGGCTTTTCTCCTTAAGTCACTGTTCTTACACCTTCTTGCTGACCTGGAACAACAGAGCTGTGCTTGACATTGTCTTCTCAGGATTGCCCATTAGTACAACATTAACCCTGCACTTTCTAGTCCTCCAAACAAAGTGGAGAATGAAATACTTCCTCGAAATTCTTCTTTTGGACAAATAGCAAAATTGGCAGTTCTTAATCCACTCTCTTCCTTTGCTGCTAGGAAGTACATGTAATGCAACTTTCAGTGTAATACATCTTTCAGTGATTAATTCATTCTGTCAGATACATTGCTTTAGACTGTGTTTATGTATTTCATGTCCAATCCTCCCATAAGTGTTCTGTCTTCAGTTAGGTTGGGTTGTTTTTTTTTTTATTTATTTTGTTTTTTAATCTGTATATCCTTTTTGTTTTGTGTCCACACCAGTAACTCCGAGAAAAGTTGTTTTTGTTTCTCTGTAGAAAGTGCTTTGGCTTTGAATTTTCCAAGTTTGAACCAAAATATAGCAATATCCTGTGATACCTTGTGTCAAAGTGCAGACTTGTTTTTGAACTGCTAAATCTCTCTTCAGGAGGAGCTCTTCAGGAGAGATTTAGCAGCAGAACAAGATGCTCCACCCCGGGGTAAGATAATGTCATGGACCAGGAAAATAGCACAGCTGTGTGGAGAGAGAGAGAGTGCCTGTTCTGGAAAAATCTACCTGTTCTAGGAAAAATTGATTCAAAACAGACAGAAGGCAAGCATTGGTATCTCAAAGGTTCCATACAGATAGCTATTCTCATGGAATTCCATGCCCACGATGGCTGGGTGGCCAGCTGCATCTGAACTACTCTTCCTGGTTTGTCTCATTCTTTATATAAAAGGAAGTAAATATTAACAAATCATTACTTTCCTTTGGTAATTATTAACACTTAAATCCACCTCTCAGCCAACCAGATTATTGTGTTATGAGTACAAGGACAGCAGCATTTGGTCAGATGGAACAACAGCCCAAACAGGGAGGTTTTTGTGCTGCAATTCAGTTTTTCAGCTTCTTTACATTAGAGTTGTAAGTTCTTTTGGTCTTAAGTCCTGAAAACTACTTCTAGCAGAGTACAACACACTTGTTATTTGGCCTTTTCATCACGGATTGCATTTAGTTGTGTTCTCACCTACCCTTTCAGTAAATTCTTTCAAAAAACTGACAGTGTTGGAAATATTTTTAAAAAGCAGGGCATTACAACTGGAAGAAAGCTTTTTCTAAAAAGGAAAAGGTGCATGCATGAACAAAGGCCAAACAGCAGTATTTAATAGTAAGAGAGTGGAGAGAAAAAAGAAGATGCACTATAAAGCTGTAGTCTAAATGAAACACATTAAGAGGGATAGTAAACACTGATCTATGTAATGGACACCTCAGATTCACTGCCCATAAAAGTAAGTAATAAGGAAATGCTGTGTGAATGGAAGAAAGTTTAAACACAAGGGATACTGTTAAAAATTTTATGTATCTCAGGGCTGATATACACCATGCAAGGGATATGCCTTCCAGGGCATAAAGGGTTTCCCCTGTGGTACATTATCTGGAAACCATTTGTAAAGCAGAAGCACGTTATTCAAACCACCACAGGAGAACAGTTTTTTAAGGGTATGCATTTTTATACTTTCTAGAAGCAATAAAGGAGCTGTCACTGTGGGTGATTTTCAGTCTGTTTAAAAACATTGCTTAGAGAGGAAGGAGGTCTTGTCCTGGCATGCACTAAGGCAAGGATCCCGGAGAGCTGAGAGGCTGGTGGCATTCCTCAGAAGAGAGAGGCAATGGAAAACAACTGAAGGACTTCAGTGCTAGCTGTCTTGTCTCCACACAGAATGGCTACACAGAGCATTTTAGTCTGTACTCAGCCCTCTGAAAATGTTACACTTGAACTTAAAAGGAAACAGAATTTTCCAACAATAAGAACACTTCCAAAATGTGAAATGGTTTAAAATGTCTAGTGGCTGCCTTGCCAATTTTTATTAATAAGCAAAGCGATGTGAAAACAGTCCAACTTTCGTCCTATTTTTGATTGCATGTTCATCATTCTACAAAATTCCTCAGACAATGTAGGAACTAAAGGCTAAAATGCACTGTTCAGGAAGGCAGTTAATATCTGCAGTACTTCCAGTAACTAAGAGGAGTGTAAGATGATGGCTTTAGAGACAAATTATACTTCCTCTCAACAACTGAAACAAAAAATTGCAGAAGGCAAAATTCTTTTCTGGAAAAATGATATTAATGGGGTGTTGAAGGAGGAAAGCAACAGAGTTTGCTGTTTCATCTTGCTAAAAAGATGAAACCAAAGTAAAATAGAAACCAAATGACTCTGAGAATAATAAAACTGTAAGTGTGATAAATAACATCTATATACATATATTGAAGCCCAGATGCAACACAGAGTTAAGCCAAGGGTCTGAACTGACTCATGGCAGTAGATGGAAGTATGACAGAGTCTGTGAAGGGAAACAAGTTCTTGTTAGACTACCTAAAGCAAGTGACTTTGCAGGTCTAGGCAAGGGAAAGCTAAAAAATCACTGCAATCTCTTCAATATATTGCTTTAAGTGTGCTGGAACCTTTAGATGCTGCACTCCAGAAGCCATGGCTTCTGCCCATTCTACATGGAATTCTGTGCAGGATTTCCCTCCTCCCCTGCCTTTCAGCTGCAAAACAGACACAGGAAAGCAAGTGATTTTCTAATGGCCATCACAATCAAAGCAATAAGAATTGCTCTCCTAACACTTCATGCTATAACTCATCCTCACATTCAGCCTCAAAGTCCCACTGCGAGCCTCCAAATATGTTAGTGAGGTGGCATCTTGCCCGAGGATGCCTCACTTCTTCCCTGTACATCATGATGAACCAGCCAACATGAGTGGAAACACTGCCTCTGATGGATGAAATTGAAACTTAAGAAGACTCAAGGCAGCACCAGGCTCCTGAGCCAGCTGTGTGTTCCCCTGTTTTATATCCACCAACATCTGTAAAAAGGAAAACTGAGCTTAAGATCTGTCATGCTTTGTTGACTACCAGCTGAGTGAACAGAGTTTGCCCTCTCCTAATATGGACAATTTGTGGGATGCATCAAGAAGCTTTTTTTGCCTTGCTTCTTACAGGGAAGAGGCAGTTCACTCAAAAAGGTTCCAGTCAAGCAGCACATGTGTTGGTCAGTGAGCACCTCAGCTTCCTCAATGAACTGGGATGCCACTGGGGACCACAACAACCAGTAATCATAGAATGGATTAGGGAATGAATTTTAGAATGAATTGGGTTGGAAGGTACCTTAAAGATCATCTAGTTCCAACCCCCCTTCCCTGGACAGGGACACCTCCCACTACACCAGGTTGCCCCAAGCCCCATCCAGCCTGTCCTTGAACACTGCCAGCCACAACTTCTCTGGACAACCTGTTCCACTGCCTCATCACCCTGATAGTAAAAAATTTCTCCCTAATATCGAGTCTGAACTTACCCTCTTTCACTCTGAAGCCATTTCCCCTTGTCTTGACACTACATCCTCTTGTAAATGGTATTCATCTTGTAAATAGTGATCTCCAGCACAAGGTAGGGAAAGGCATTAACTTTGGCTGACATGGCATTTTGTCATGTTGTGCTCGTGTCACTAAATTAACTGTCCTGATGGATGCATTACAGTAAATTACACCAAATAGAAAACATCCCAGAAATTTAATTAATCACTTTTCAGTGGGTAAATATTTAAGTGCTTACAGAAGCACTTTTCTTTTTCCAAAAAGATCTAGCAGCTCCTTCCCCAAGGTATTCAGTGGAGCTCAGTAATAATGCAAATGAAATATTTGGAGAGGCCTGTGCCTGAAGTTTTAAATGTCTAACTTTACCGAAAGATTTCTGACTGAAGAAGGAGTAAAGTTTAGTTTCTAGACAAGTCTCGTGTCTCCAGCAGGCCTCCTCTCTGGAATATTCTCTAAATATCTTAAAAGAGAAAAGGTACTGCTGTGTTTCCATCCTGCAGGTTTCAGAAGGCTCTTTCTTGAGTGCTTAAGCCCATAATTTCATGAAAGCTGTCAAATACAACATTCTTACATCATTTATTCTGTCAATTTTGATTGAAACGTGGTGGTTTGAAACACATAGGTGTCAATTCACACGGCTATACCACTTCATGATTGCATTTACCGTGATTTTTAAGTCAGACAAAAATCTGTTCTACAGGTACTGAGACAGATTTTCAGAGGTACACAGACAAAACTCTCAGAGCTTGGAAGAGATTTAATTGGCTGCATCCGAATTTTAGTGCTCTGACTAAAGTAAACATTTTGTTAAGTAATTTCTGTTGTTTTTAAGAGGATTTTCTACTTCAGTAATCGAGAGGATCTGTGTAGAAGAGAAGCCCAGACAATACTGAAGCAAAGCAGAACTCAGGCTTAATTCTCAGTTAATACTCACAAACCCTAGTGTTGTGAGCCACAGTCCCACAGGATTTCAGCAAGGCTTGGTTTCCAGATTTTGGAGTTTTGGCACAAGATTAAACTAAAATTCACCTTTAAGTTTCTTTCTGAGTCAGCTCGCATATGGAAGCAGTATTTCTCTTGCATAATTTTAGGAGTGGGAATTAGACATTCCCTTTTTGTGTCGTCTGTCAATGCTAAACAGCAATTTCAAGAGTAACAATGCGAGATGTTTCTTCATGACTAGCACACAGGAGATTTTCCAGAGGCTTTTAGGAGAGAGGTGGGAAGAAAAACTCTTGACTAGTTCTTCATCTGACATAAGCTGATGGAAATGTGGTGAAAACAGGGAATCTTGTAGATTTACATGAGCCTCCAGGCTTTACATTAATGAATAAGTGCCATTAAGCAGTTACATGTGCTCCCACCTGTACGAGCATTACTGCGGATGAAGGCAGGAAAGCTCATCTATAAAAGCCAGAGTGGATGGCAAATCAAGTTAAGTGAAGACTAGGATCATCAGACATGCAGGAGAATGACAGCACAAACATGACTGATTTAATGGGAGGGAATACATTTAATTCAAAGTGACAGTGAGACAGGAAACCAAGCCAGGGGGCTGAATACAGAGACATATGGACAAAAAGACCAAGGGAACAAAATTATGCTAGCCAGATCAGATTACCTGAAAGATGAATAAGTTTAGACACTTACAGCTCTCCAAAGACAAGTTGTCTGTGTCTTGAGACCTCAAATGCTATCAGCTCATTACTTGGGGTAGAGACACACAGGAACATTAAGGAGCAGCTCAGGATGCAGAGGTGACCAGGTAGCACTAGAAATGATTTCAGCAGTGAACCAGCTGATTTATAGACAATAATGCCTTCAGTGTGATTTTCCAATGCCTTCTTTTTAGACCATGAATAGTTTAATGTTTTTCTGCTCCAGTAATTCATCAGAAAGAAAGGGATTCCTGCAGGTTAGCTGTAACAGGATAAAGTCAAGTCTAGCCCTGGCCTGAAATGCATCCCATTTGTCTAAAAACTCTGACAGCATGAGGTGCCTCAGAGGCATAGAGAGGTGAAACAACTTGCTTAAGTCTCTTCCAGCATTTCAGAAAAGAGTCTACTGCATTAAATATGTCTAAACAGTCTAATTTCAGATTCTTCCCCACAGCAGTCAAGAGTATTCTTCAAGCATATGTGGCATAGTAAGATGCATGTCTTCACTACCACCACTCCTCCCATGTGGCTACACTTATCCCAGGAAGAGGAAGCAGGCAGGAAGGAATTATCTCAGTACAGATTCAGAATTCAAGCTCTTTGAAGGCTACAGTGCCTTTGGATTCACTCAGGCTCAGGAGGAAAGAGTTTCCGTTAATTGGGAATTGGAGGTCTCACACGGATGTGCTGTTTTAGCTTTCTAACAGCAAGCTAACTGAAAGCAAAGGGAGCAATAATACTCTGAAACAAACTTCAAATGTGATACCCATCAAATCCACTTGCCCCTAGGTTTAGTAGTTCAGCAAGATTAATCCAGTAAGGGGTAAGACCATGCATCTAAATGAACCAGGACCCTGTTTAATTTTTATGCCCTTGAACACCCTTAGGCACAAAACATCTATTCCTTGTGATCCCTCACGACTCTTGAGACATCCATGTGGAAGGCAGACAGAAACAGAGCAAACTGGTGGCAAAATTCAACATTGTGCCCAGGGGCATCCAGCATGGGAACTCAAAGCACTTCAGTGTCCAGAACCACCTTTCCCCTTCACTGATTCCTGTGCGTGATGTGAAGCTGGTTCCAGTCCTTCCTCAGAAGACTGAGGACTCTCCACCTCCAAAAGCTTTGAGGCAAAAAGGGTGTCACATATAGAAAATCACCGCAGTGGGGGAAATGAATGTTTCCTCATCGCACATTAACACTTGCCTAAAAAACCCAAAGCTAATACAGAAATATAAAAGGTAGAGGAACCTAAATCTGCTAGGTGCAAGTGTGCTATGGAAGCATGCTATGGAAGTATGGAAGCATACTAGGCATTGTTACTTACCTCATTGAAAGCGTGGGATTGACACTCCAGACCTTCACCAAGAAACAATCGAGTCAAAACCAGAATGTGAGACCAGTGATTTTTTATGAAGAGAATATTGTAATTTCTTTCTTTCAGCTGACATTTCATCTACAACTTGTTTGTGGTGGGTAATCTGAACACTCTTGTTAAGAAGCAGAAAACCCCACATAACAGAATGCCTTACATTTTATCAGAACACACTTAGTGTGAGAGGACATAATTTTCCTGAAATTTTCCCCATAAATTTAGCATGGCAAGGAGGGCTGATTGCATGTGCTTTTGACATCCTGAGAAAAGCAGGAAAAACCTGCAACACTCTCATCCCCCTCCCCACACATCCTCCAAAATCTTCAAACAAAATTAAACTAGAATAGGTAGGCTGATGATCTCTCTGGCTTACAGCATCAAAGTTCCTGAATAAACCAAGTATCTTTATGCCAGGCAAAGTTGAACCCTGTTTTAAATCAGTATTTCAGCTTTAACTGCAGGCAGGAACTTGATCCTTGAATTGGTTATAAACATACAAAAGAGTTACTGTTTGTTTAGAGATGTGGGAAAAAGACATTCTTCTTATGGGCTGAACAACTTCATCTGAGGGGCAATAGGGAATTATTTAAGGTCATTTCTCAATACCCCGAGAAAATGAGGGCCTCTATATTTTAGATACTATAGGGGATAAAGTAAAAGTAGTTCTGATCTTGAATGCAAAGAAAATTATTAAAAACACGGTTAATATCCTTAGGGTATCTGCAAGTTTTCCTACTGGCCTNAAGAAATAAATCAAAGAGCACTAGCAAGAAATATATTCTGGAATATGGGAACTCATGAGCATTTAAATCAAGGTTGAAGAGTCCTACACAGAAGGAGCAGGCATTTGCCACAGAACCGACAAAAGAAATATCCCAAACATTTGAAAGGAGGTGAATACAAGAAGAATGGTAGCAACAGACTTTAGCTGAGCACGCAGAAAAATAACCTCCTTTTTTATTAGATGCCACACAGGCAGTGAAAACATGGGAAAACACTACCATCCTGGGATGAAACCAAAATGCCCTCATATTTCACAAAAACACAAAGGGCCTTGGAGCCGTTTGCAAGGACTGTGTTAGCACATACAGCATAATCCCAGGTTAAATGGCAATATATAGGTGAAGGAGGATATGATGTGTTTAAGAGAAGCAGCTTTGCTGCCTTGTATCAGGGGGAATATTTTCATTTTTAGAAGACCAGTACAGAAGTCAGACTGAAGACCCAAAGTTGCCTCTGTTGTTTTCTTCTGGTTAATGCTGGCCAGAACAATTTTGATGGAAAACTGGAGAAGATAAACACTTCCAGGATGGAAGGGGGTGGGGTGAGGGTGGAGTGGGGAAGTAGGCTAATTTCCTAAACTTTTCTCCAATTTAGGACATAAAGCATCCTGATAGGAAAAACAGAAATACCCTAAATGGTCTGAATCTACTGCCAGCTCAGTTAGAGAGCAAGTAATTAGATCTTGAACTTGAGCTGTTGCCACTACATAAATAGAGCATTTTCTCTAAAAACATTGCTATAATCTGTGTTAAGGGTTTTGGTTTCTTTTTCTGTACATACAGAGTGAGGATATAGCTGTCAGAGTTTAAGTCCTTCTCCTAATAATAACATTGAAATACAGAAGCAAGAAAATAGAAAAAAGCTTATCCTAGCAAACTCATAATTTTTGAAGCATTTGAAGTCTAAATTAGCTTCACTCTATTGATTAAAAATATTGCTTACAGTGATTTGCCAAAAAATTTTGTTCTGAAATTTAAATTAGGCTAAGTATTTTGTAGCAGATTGCCATAATAATTTTCTAAAGTAATAAAATCAGTTATCAGAATTAATGATACATAAAATTCATTTTATGATTTCCATTTCATTTATGCTTCCCTCCCTCATCTGTTTTCAAACCA
>VZTN01021259.1:12831-34586 GCA_013400515.1 Erpornis zantholeuca | reverse complement strand
GTTATTTTCATGTTATTAAAATTTTTTACTTTGGAAGAAGCCATCGTTGCCCATCTCTCTTTTAAGCCACTGCCTCAGGCTTGCTGGAGGAGGGAGAACACCTCGGAGCTAGTAACTTTGCCCCCACTGGAAGTCTATCTTCCTGGGAAAACTGGCAGGGCAACAAAGTTACAGAAGGACCCTAGGTTGGACAAAGCATTCCAGAAGGAATGCTCCTAAGCATCAAGCAGTGAACTCTACCCTCTCTCTTTAGCTGCTGGCTGTGCTCTTGCTCATGCACCCAATACGAGGTAAGCTGTCAATACTGCAGAGATGCACCACACACTCAGCTTGTGTTTCACCAGGACTTCAGGTCCTTTTGTCAGAGCTGTCACCTAGGAAATAGTTTTTGCATGGGAGGATCCTGTTCCAGGTATAGGACTTTGCATTTCTGTTCTAGAATTTCATGAGATTTCTGTTATTCTTTCAGCCTGTCAAAACTTGTCATAAAAGTCTGTGTCAATCTAAATGGCAGTCCTGCCCTTCAAGACCCATGAGATCTTGTTTATTACTTCACAAATAGGTTGAAATCTGCTCTGCTAAAGTCCAAGGAGTTAATTCTATAAATTGTCTTTCTCACTTTCCTTAAGATATTCCTACACCAGGTTGGCCTGTCCAGTACCTGCATTAAAAACATTATTCCCAATGACATTACATATCTAGTGCATTGCTTGCCCTCTGCTGTGCTCCCATCCCCAGAGATGCTGGGGTGGTTAAAATCTTTGATGATAACCAGACCTTGTGTCTGGGAAAGTTCTATTACTTAGCAGTTTTGATCACTGCTCGATCAGATGGCCTGTAGCAGATATTCACCACAATGACCTCCATCTTGATTTTCCCTTCTCATTCTAGCCTACAGGACCTCAAGAGCTCATTACCTATAATGCATCAGAGAGAGCTCTGTTAATTCAAGGTCCTACTTTGTGTAAGGTGCAGTGTCTCCTTTTTCCCCTGCATTTCCTTGGAGTCTGTGTCTATCCATTGCAGCCCTTCAGTGAGGTGAACAGTCCCACTGTCTCTGATCTCAATAACACCACAGTTCTGTGGCTGTAATTGCACTTCCAGTTTTTCCAGTGTGCTTCCCGTGGAACACATTTTTGCCTACAGGCACTTCAAATGGCTTCCTGTTGCTTTGTGAGAGGGAGGGAGAGAAACATTCATTGCCCTATCCCCCCGTCTTCTCCCCTGGGCCTGTTCTCCCATCGGCCTTTAGGTTTTGGCCTGTTTCCATGACAAACTTGGTTTAGAGCTCTCTTCACTAGCAAAACTCCTGCCCTGTTCAGCCAGGCAGGTTCTATGTCTCCCCTCCTGTCCTCATTCCTTGAAGGGCACCCTGTGGTCAAAGAGGTCAAAGCCCTGTTGCCCAGCACCAGCTCCTTAGTAATGTGCTGTTCTGCTGGAATCTGATACTCCTACCTGAACTTTTCCTGTTGCATTAAGGAGAGTCTCTCTGGTCTCCTGTGCTCTTCCGCCTTATTCTCATGCCCTTTGGATGCCCTTTACTGCTATTACTACCACTGCCTTGGCAGTATTATTGGTACCCATGGGGATGAGCAACAAAGGGCAGTTGTTTTATCCAGTAGCGGTTACTTGTGACTGAGGGCTCTTGTAATTCCTCACAGCTAAGAAATATATTATAATTTTCTGTGTTCCAAAACAAATGCTGGGTTAATAATCAAAAAATCCAACAAATAGTTTAGCCATGGCTGGTTTCTGTATTTGATTTCAATCAGTTCTCGATTGAGATTGCTTTTACTAGTGCTTCCAAACAGAAAGAAACAAAAATTTTCTAAGCATTCAGTGTCTGATTGTCAGAGAATCCTTTGTTAACAGGACGGGGGCACAGCCAGGTGTTCCACGAGCTTTCATTTATTTATTTCAGGCATCAGCCTCATGTACGCAAGAGAATGTACATGGCTCACATCTGCTGACATCCCAAAGTTTCTTAGTGACAAAATATTCTTAAAAGCTTTTCAGCCAATAGCAAATTTCTAAAGTTTACAGACAAGTGTTCTAACCAGTCACTAAAAAGCGCACATACACCTGTTACAGACAATGCTTGCTTGTATACCTTCTATGAACAAACAATATACCCTTATTAAGCTTAAAACTTCAGTATCTTTGCTAAGCACATTTTTTGCAGCTTCAAGACTTCTCTGAGCCAAGCCTAGAAACAATAAGTCCTGTTTTACTGTTCTTGCTCCTTATAAATGTATCTACTTATATGTTCCTGCTTTTGCAGCTACAGCTAAAACTAAAATCTTTGCTTTATTCCCAAAACCTGCTTTTTTCCACAGACTCCTCTGAAAGCCTTTTTGCATTTCCCACATCTGATCTTAAATGTTTGCTTTTTTGGGGTTTTGTTTGTCCTTTTAGTAAGAGGTAGTAAACAGGTGTTAGAAAATTATACATAAGTTCATGTATCACCAATGTCTACTAAATATTTCTTATATTTCTGCAGATACTGCCTGTTTTGGCATTGTTTGCCTGCATACAAATATCTTTAACAGGACTGAAATTCTGTCTGTAATGTGTAACTGTGAATTTAACCTTTTAATAAAAGATCAAGTGTGGTCCTAAACATCCTGCAGAACTTACAGGAAATCCAAGGAGTTCTGTGTACATTCTGACAAGAAATGAAGGCTATAAAATAAAAGTTATTTAACAGTTAATGAAATATGTGAGCTGAGCCATTTTCTCGGTGAATTTTTAGAATTCATGTGGAATGTGGATTTGATAAGAGATTTTAGACATTCCTTTTTTTATGTCATTTTATCAGTCTGGAACATATGCCATGAGGTAGTTCTTTCCATTCACTATGTCTTCAAGCAAGACATGTTCCCTTATTGTTTCTCCAAGAGCCTTGATCTTTTTCATGAAAGCATCTTTTGTTACAGTTTTGTTTCCAGATGGTATTCTGCTTTCTTGTCATCATAAACTAATTTCATGGCACGCATGTAAGATAATGTTACGGAGTTAAATAAAGCTCTGAGGCTTATATACTAAAAAATCGTAACAGCCTTGTTCTCTGTGGTATGTTTCCCTAGATTTGCTGATGCTGAAAAATTATTTTCTGCAGTTTTGTTGGATAATAATTCCAGAAACATTAAGAAGCCGATGTCCCATGATTTGTTCATTGTCTAACTGTATAACTGCTGTTTTTCCTAGAATTCCTAGTGAACTTCTAAGTCTCCAGGAGGATGTAGATGACATTGACTCTTGCATTTGCCATTTTGTTTCACTGGCTGCTGCTTAGTTTGAGGCTCTCTTTTTGAAGTATAGCTATAGTGAGAGTGGTGTAGCAGGACTGTGCTGAAAGCTCATTGATGGCTTAGAATGAACTCAAAACAAAAATCAAATGAGTCAATGCCATTTCTAGAAAGCTTAGAAAATTTTACTGTCAAGACATTTGCTTTTTTTTTTTTCTGTTTTCTTTAAACAAAAAACCTGGATCCCCCAAATAGAAAACAATCCCCAAAGAAAAGTTCAAAGGTAAATCCTGAAATGTGAGGTAATTATTAAAACTTAACCCTGTTTTTCCATAAGGTAAATAAGAGCAACTATGGACTTTTCGACTGTTATAAGAAAGCCAGAAAGTTTACCACAAGTTTCTGCAAAAAAATTGTATAGGTGACTTACAAAAATATTCAGAGAGAATCAATAGTCCACCTATATTCTGCTATATGGGTTTTTTTTCCTGAGAAGGTCTTTGTTGTCTCAATTTCAGCTACCATAATGGGGTCATCCAAAACATTTGCCTTCTTTGTCTTGAGGTTGAAATACTGTTCAGTACAAGTCTGAAACATTTTGAAATTAAATTTCATTCTCTTCAGTAGTTCCTCTAATAACTGATTTATGATATGTGACTACTTCTAAATGAACTTTGTATAATTAGGTTCTCAATTTTCAGTAATTTTGAGAAACCCTAGTTGATTATAGTTGCATGAGTCGAGATTTTTATGAAGCTAACATTAGGAATACAAATTGGATTAGTGATATTACAATGGTAAGCTTTTTCTCACAATAAAAATGGCTGTGAAGGGAAGAACATGTAATATATTACCATTAAAAACACATCCATCTGTTGGATGAAAATAAAGAAGACAATAAAGTAAAAAAGATCATATGTCAGAAAAGTACAAAAGGAATAAGTAATAATTAATCAGGTTTCAGATTTAAGAACTATTACTGCAGAAATATTGTAGTTAAAATATTTATTTTTATACACACACACACACATATAGAGGTGTACTTATATAAAACAAAAATCAAAAAAGTATTCCTAGAAAAAGGAAGAAAAGAAAAAGAGTCTATAATTCACCTAGAGTAAAATAAACTGAATACAGAGATGCAGAACTGACATTTTTGAAAAAAAATATCTAAGGGAAATTGATGGTTTTGTCATTATCCATACCTTCTGTGGTAGCATGCAATTCTCAGATATAATTTCTTCTCAGCCTCGTGATGTTTAGATAAATACTGTTTAGTAAGTTTTAGGAGGAGAAAAAGATGTCCTGATCCCATATTTATCCATGTTTACAATAAAAAAAGAAAAAATAAATTAAATGATGGAAATAAAAAGAACATTTTCCAATAATTTTGCTTATTAATGTTACATGATAAAATAAGAATATTTTCCCTGTACCCACCCAATAGTCTATAATTTTTAGAGTGACATAGTAGATTTCTGTTTGAGCAATTTTGTTCACTTCTGGAATAATCAGATTTGGTGCAAGGTTTACCTTGAGATGAAATTTGGAAAAAGCCCTCATTGTAACTAGTAAAATAAGAAGTCAGAGAAGTGTTTCAGGAAAAGCAGATAGTAAAGTAGATACTGTGTAATTTCTCACACAGTAGTACAGGACTCGTAGATTACACCCAACAGAGGTATGAACACAGCTACAAGTATTCATTTATATATCTCTCTCTGTGTGTATACGTAAATATATATTACACATATATTTATTTCTGTTTAGATGTTCTTGTTCTAACATGTGTCAGCAGGTATGGAGGGACCTGACAATAAAATGAAAAGATGCCAGGCCAAAGACTGATCTGTTAAATATGGGGCCTGGAAGCTGGAAATAAGTGAAAAAATGAGATAACCAGCACAATGAAAACATAGCAGAGGTATCCAGAATGATACAGTAAAGTCAAAGAATGGAAAACAAAATTTCTGCCTGACCATTAGAAATATGAGCAAATTTTAGATCAGAAAAAGATTCATTTATTAAAAAGGAAAAACAGACAGCAGAGGCAGTCATAAAAAGATAATGGATTTGAGAACTGCCCATAGAGTTCTGGGAATAACTGGATTAATTTCCCTAATTATTATTTTAAAAAGTGAAATTTTCAAAATCATTAATTTGGTGTCAAAGAAGTCAACCTTTTCTCCTTTTGCTTTAAAATTAGGACTTTACTGTTCATTTGTTGTGGACTGTTACTTTAAGGATTCAGTTTCAAAAATATGTTCTCAAGTGAGGGATAACCGTATCACTGGAAAACAGTTTAGGATGCTTAACTGAAAAAGAAGATAATTGTCCTGGGGTGATGCTATGAGGCTGCTCTATTCCTTACCCGCCCAAGGCTGCTCTCGCCGTAAGGTGGGCCCGGGGGGCGAGGCCGGAGCTGCAGGACCCGCCTGGGGCCTACGGGCTGGGCCGTGCTCTGAGGGAGTGCACCGGGGGCGCTGCACTGCTCCTTTGGGGGTTTGGGGTTTTGGTTGTTTTTTTTGGTTTCTTCTTTTTTTTTTTTTTTTTCCCGCTAGCTGAGAAAAAAGGGTTTTGTTTTTTTCCCCTTCCCTCCCCCTGGTCTCCCTGCCCTCCTTCCCTTCTCTCCGGTCCGGGGGCCCGCGGGGTGGCCCCGGCTGGTCCGAGCCCGAGGAACTTCCTCCGAGCCCGAGGAATTGTTTCTCCTGCTGGGAGGGGGAGGATCGGCACCGGAGGATCAACAGGTGTTTTTCCATCTGCCCTGCTCCAGCTGCTGTGTGGACTCTCATTCCCCTTTCCGGAGACTGGCGAGACCAGTTGCCAGCCCGTGTGTTTTTCTCCTTCTCCGGGCATTTGTTGTATTTTGATTTTTTCTGTTCTGCCCTGTTTTGTTCTTTGTTAATAAGCAGCTCAGGGTTTTTTTCCCGCTTTTCCCCTGCTGTTATCAATTTGTCCCATTAGCAGAGGAAAGTGGGAGGCCCTTTCCCTTTGGAGGAGGAGCTCATTCCAGAGTGTTTCCTCCTAAAATTTCGTCTCCAAAACCAAGACGATAATATTTACGTGATTTACTGAAGACTGATCTTTTATTTCTGTGGGAAAGTATGGGATTACTGCTAATTAATTTTTGAACTTTTTAATTTAGCTCTCTTCTCTTAAAACCATGTTTTAGCATAATAAATGCCTTAGAGTTGGGGTTTTGATTTTAAGTTCACTCAAGTGCAAACTATCAATTTTTAAATGAGCTTTTCTGCCAGGGTAGCAAATATTTAGTCCATCACTATTTCTGTATTATTTGTAAAATGTAATTTTTTGACTAATATGTCAGGTATCCTGTCCAGAGTGGGTGGAGAGGAAATAGGTCTTTATAATATAACAAACCAATATGATAGAATAAATAGTTAAAACTTACTAAATTAAGCAAAATGTTTGCAAAATAAAAACAACCTGTGCAAGACTACCCATCTGACTCCAGTATTCTCAGGGCCCATAACTGTGGACTCCCACTGGAGTCTACTTAGATCAAGTTCACTGGAATCACAAAGCTAAAATGTTCAAGGTAGTGCTGCAGCTGGAATGGTTGCCCACAGGTCCCTAAACAAATTGCAACAATTTGTCTGTTTCTATTTTGTACATACTATTAACTTCATGTGAAAAATAGGATTATTTAGTATATGTAAAATAGATTCTGTTTTCCTAAACCACAGTAACTTCTGAAATTTTAACCAATGCCCCCCCCCCCCCAAACATTCTACTTAGAGAGCAATCCAAATTATTTTGAAGTGCCCTTTGACAACCGTGGAGAGAGAAACGAAATTAATCTTAGGTGCATGGTCTAATGAGTATTTAATTTATGTACAGTTGATCAACAGCAAGAGAAGAAATTGAGAAAGGGAGGCAGACTGATTAGAGCACTTAGCTGGGATGCAGTACATCTGGATTCGAGTGATGATAGGAAAAAAAAGCAAACAACTTCTAGCAAGTTTCTATTTTTTATAACACAGAAAAGAAGCAGAGGTGTTGGCTTCTACCTATTGAAATTGAAGTCTGTAAAAACCTAAAATAGTAAAGAAGATAAGGAAGTAGAGACGTATATTTTGATGGTTAAATAGCTGTCTGCCTGTTGGAACTAAATTAGACAAATGAGCTATCAGATGAATGCATAATGCTACAGCATCGTAACACTTTGTGATGTGTTTGGTCATTATGAATTCTAAATCTGCGGTTTAGCAGTTTGACAGTTGGAATTGACATGCTAAAATTTATTTTTAAACTTTCTGTTGATATACTATGGCTTGTTTTTAGGTTTTTGTCAGTAAGACATTCTAAAATGGTAATTTTAAAGTCCTATTTTTAAAAAGTTATTTAACAAACTCCTCGTATTAACTTTTTTGAAAATATTCATAGCATGTGTTTGTGAAAGTAATCATTCATCATTATTTCATAGATGTGTTCTCTGTACTGAAGATTTTTTTTTAATGAGGTACAATTATCTACTTTCTCACAAACAAACTACAGAAAAATGTCATTTAATAAAGAGTTGAATAAATCTTAAAATCATAGACTGTCTCAAGTTTGAAGGGATCCATAAGAATCCTTGACTCCAACTCCCTGAAGGGCTACCTAAAATTTAACCACATGACTAAGAAAGAGCATCATGGAAGTGCTCCTTGAACTCCACCTGTGCCATGACCATTTCCCTGGGCAGCTTGATCCAGTGACTGCCTGGTCTCCCAGTGAGGAACCTTTTTCCAATGTCCGGTGTGAGCTTCCTATGACACAGCTTCATTCTGTTTCCTTGTGTCGATGGTCGCGAGGCAGAGATCAGCATCTCCCCCTCTGTTGCCTGCCTGGGGTAAGTTGCAGACTGCCCTGAGGCCATCCCTCAGCCTCCTCCAGGCTGAACAAGCCAAGTGACCTCAGCCACCCCTCCTAAGTTTTGCCCTCAGGACCTCCTCTGCACACACTCTAATGGTTTGATGTCCTTCGTATGCTGAGATGTCCAGAACTGCACACAGTACCTGAGGTGGGGCCATACCAGCGCTTTGCAGAGTGGGACAGTCACCTTTGGCTGGCTGGAACTGCTGTGCCTGGTGCTCCCCAGGACATGCTTGGCCCTCCTGGCTGCCAGGGCACTGCTCACTCATATTCAACTTGCCATCAACCCAGACCCTCAGATCTCTCTACGTGGAAGTGCTCTCCAGCCTTGATAAAGAACTATTTCAGTGAAGCTTTTAACAAGGCTTGCTGAATAATTTATGCCCATGGTTCATTTAGAACCCTCTAAAGCTGCAATTTTCTTTAATTGATAAGACTTATAAAATGTGACTCAAAATGACAATATGTCATTTGATGACGATTCATAAAATATCACTCAAGTTTTTAATTGCACCTTTGCTATTGCTAGTGATAGATAAGGAAATTAATACTAATGACATAAGAAGAAAAAACTTTACTATGAATCTTGTACTTTAAATCACCACTGTTTATCACGTAAGTTTTTATCACTAATGTTACAAGAGTAATGTATTAATGTGATTTTTCGCATGAAGACCTTTCAATAGAAACTCAAGTGGAATAGCCAATTCCAATATTTAAATTCAGATTCTAAATTAATTTTGAAGTATTCTAAATTAATTTTGAAATGTTAGGTTAGCTTTAAGGTTTTTTGCTTTGTTTTGTTTTGTTTTTATTATGCAATAAATGTGATTTTACTTGCCTAAACATTTTATTATCTTTTATATTAAAAAAGACATATACAATACAGAACCTTGCACTCTGGAAAGCATTTGTGTGGTGAGGAGAGAAAAGTCCTGTAAAAATGACTGAATGTTCAAAAGATACCTAAACCAATTCAAAGGAAGTTTTCTAAGATACTGGTTTTGATCTTCATCCTTGGCTATCTGCTCATCAAGGCTTGCATCTCACTTGTAGCAAGATTGATTTATGCAAAACACATCCTACTAAAATTGTCAGATTATTATTTTTGGTGAAATTACTCTTTCTAGCTTGAAGAAAAAAGAAAGGTTTTTCATTGACTTCCATGGTGCTTCTTTTGATTTTTTGCATGCATAAACTTGATGGATATGTTTATCTGTTTTATCTAAGCTACACATCTATACATATTTTTTGTCAAGTGGTGCCAGCCGTATGTTTTTGCATGTGTACTTTATATGAGATGCGTATTTTTTTAATTCTGAGCACTTAATTCCTGACTACTGAGAGATCCAAATGTTTGTAGCTTTATACTTCAAGTAGTCATTTATGCTGATACAAACAGCACTTTGTGCTTGAAAATAATCATAAGTGTTTGGAATTAATTACTTGCAGATTTTAAAATGCAATTTGTAAATCACATAGAGTTTGAATTCATGAAGCCTCAGGCACTATCTGCTATCAAATTACTGCAAGAACAGTGATGCATTAAGATTCCTGAGCATTGTTCTAACTCTCTCAAAGCATGTCATAGAGAAGGCCGTGGCCAAAAATGATGATCAGTCCAAGGAGGCCAGCTAGTTCTGGGACCAGCTGTGTAAGAGCAGGCAGTTTGTGTCCTGCCCTCTGAGCAATGTGGCCATATCCTGCCTGCCTGCTCTCACTTAAGCAATGTACTATGCTTTACTATTCAATAGTCTGGCTGCCTTAGCCTGCATGCCACTTGTGATGGAGGAAATTCCCAAAGCGTATGCACATCTGTCACAGAGAAAATACTCTCTGGTTCAAGCTGGTTTCTATGGTCTTACCTAGCTGACGAATGGTCTCTTTCTGTTTCTGTGTTAGCTTGGTTTCTTGCAAACCTCTACAAAATGCTGTTGTGAATAGATTAAAGACCTGCACATCCCTTTGGGCAGATAGCTGTAGTAGTTCAAGATTCTTTGGCTCTCATTGGCAATGCACAGTGTATAAATTTAGATTTTTGCATGTGGCTGCCAGAAATAATAAACTACAATTACTAAATAATTTCAGCTGTAAAATTCTGAGCTTTAGAGCTCAAAGATTATTCAAGGCCTCTGTAGCAGGAACAGTGAGGAGTATTGTATTTACCATTAGTATGCTACTTAATGTCAGTATAAACACAGTGGGAGATGTTATAATTGAGAATGCTGTCATAACAAAATTTAACAGCAGCAGCTAGCACCAGAGATATGGCTGACTTAGGATTTTTTTCTTCTTGCTGGTTACCCTGCATGGGAAAAGTCTGCTTCCTGGCTTTCAAGAATACAGATGGAATTTTTATGTTAGAAACTGAAACTTAAAAGTGCAGGCACAGGATGTATGAAGTTAATTTGTTTCTCTTTGCTGGGTTGGATGATGATCTGAAATGAAGTGCTAGAAATTTATTTAATTTTTAAAAAACCCCCAAAAAACCCCAAAAAACAACCAACAAAAAAGCAAAACCGAAACAACAACAACAACAACAAAACCCAAAACACACACACACACACACACACACGCACAGACAAACAGTAGGGAAAAATGGTAATTTCAGATATCATTCAGTAACAAACCTCAATTCTCCTTTCTGATTTACTATAGATTTACAATAGTTTTCAAATTATTTTAATCTTTGAATGTATTATGCACCAGGAAATTTGACTCTGATTCTTAGCTTTATCCATGGTTCTTTAATTTTCACTTCCTTTCCCCCTTTCATTCCTTTGAGGCACAATGGCCCTTTCAATATGCCCTGTATAAAAAGCCAGAAATTGAGGAAGGAGTCACAGAAATGGCCTGATTTCACCAACAAAAAGGAATCTTTTAGGAGTTGATCTATTCTAGCCCTATTCCTTCATTTTTAAAAAGAACACATAAATATCAGGGTCTAAAAAGTAAGATATGAAATTTATTGGAAAGACATGACCTCCTCTGAAAAATTTGTGTGCCAAGAAATTAAACTAGTAAGGCTTTAGTAGACAAGGTTATGTTACATTTGTATATGTGAAAATTTACTTTGTTTTAGGAAGAGTAAAGATAGATACATGTTTGAACCCTTCAAGCAGCTTTCTCTCTTCTTTTTAGTCAAATTAATGTGCTATACATTACTTAAACATTAAAGAAATTATTCTGTTTCTGCCTTTCTTTCAATTCTTCCTTTTATTTCAGTCACTTATTGGCTATTTAACCCCTTTTAAGTCTCCTTTTTGTAATGTCCAGCCACAGTATTCATTTTTGATTCACATGGGTCCTCACTGACAGGCTTTCAATTATGATAGAAAAGAGCAGTTCTACTCCTAACCCTTTCTGTTGACTTAATTAGCTATTCAATTATTATCCTAATTAGACTATAAGTTCCTTGTGTTATGCACCTTGCCAAGCTATGTTTTTAAATCTCCACTTCACAATATGCAAATAATACCTAATGATAGTAGCAGTAAGTAAAGATGATAAAACAGATAAAATGCATCTCTTCTGGTCCTTCACCTATGCAGAAATATTTTTAATTACTATTGCTTTAGCTTTCGTAGTCACATCATCAAACAGCAAAAACTATGTGATGAAATTTTAAATTCTTGTCTCAATTAATTGTATGGATGACATTTTCTTGGGGGTTTTAATTATATGTTTCAATACCAAATACTACTGATAATCAGCAAGTGTTTGAAGCTGTCAGTGAAATCTTACTGAGCAAGGAAGATATAAGATGTTTGCTAAGTCCTTTAGCAAAATACTAAATACCATTCAAGATTTAGGAGGAAATTCCTATGCTTTGCATTTAAAAAAAAATCATTCAAAAATATGTATGATTTACTGCTGATAGAAGGTCCATCTGGCAACAAAACCTTCCGAATACATTTGTTATCTGTAAACATCCTGATTCAGAACAACAAAAAATGAGAAAGGGTAGTATGATGTTATTAATACTTCCCAGTTTAGGACAGCTTTCAAATCCATAACAATTTTTTTTCTGCATTTTTTGTTTGTTTTTTGTTTTGTTTTGGTTTTTTTACTAAGAAATAAGTGGAAGAAAATAATTGTTCAATATTTTTTAATTTGTATCACAGTGAGTCTAACTGTGTATCTGTTATTTTGTGCCCAGTTCTTTTTTAGGCTTCTTCTGTGCTCACTTTGGCAACCCCAGGTTCTCCAAACCAGCTCATAATAGCTGTGCCTGCTAACCTTCATTCTTGTTTGACCTGGTGCTAAAGTGACACCAACAAGGAAAAAAAGTCATAAAACCCAAACCAAAAACCTCTGCTGCTTAAAGGCCAGAACAAATTTCATTCCATTCACCTGGATAATATTTTGTTCCTGTGTGTGCATATATTTATGGGTCCTCAGTGGGTAGAGAAGAGCTGGGTTTGCTATGGCAGAAACAAGGATGATGCTTCACTTGTTTGAAGTGCAGCTTCATTAGTAATTGATATTCTGTTCGTCAGCTGAAGGAGCTTGTGGAGGGACACTACGTGGGACAAGTGGAACTATTTCAAGTCCACACTTCCCTTCTGAGTATGAAAATAATGCTGATTGCACCTGGACCATATTGGCTGAACCAGGAGACACCATTGCTTTGGTCTTTACTGACTTCCAGTTAGAGGAAGGATATGACTTCTTAGAGATCAGTGGAACAGAAGCACCATCAATATGGTAAGTCAGAGATCTTGTAAAGATCTCACTTCCTGTTTTTCTTTTTTTTGGTGCCTATCTGAAAAGATATTAGAGGATATTTAAGTTACTTTCTACCTGTCAGTAATGACCATTTTTAATGCATTTTCTTTGGTCCCTTTCACTTTTCAGAACTGAAAAAAAAAAGTTTGCTTCTGTTTCTTTCCACATCTTTATCCTTCCTCTTATTTTCCTCCATCTTCAAGAGTTATATTTGTAAGGTATCTTATCAGCAAGCATTTAGTTCATGTTATATATTTGAACTTGGTATAAGAACATTTTCTGATGCTGTGTCTTGAATGACTTATTATGGTATTGTACTTCAACAATGAAAGTAGTGAGAAAAAGTCAGTCTCAGTAAAACAAGAATGTATAGACAGCTAATAGATGACATCTTTTTCTAAACAGGCTGTAATTCAGTCTTACTACATGTACTCGTGCAAGCATTACTATCTTATGTTAGCTGATGTTAAGCCTGTTTGCTTAGCAATATTAGGGATTAGTAATTGTAATACTAAATCTACATTGTCTTTACTAAGTAAAAGACAGTAGTTCTGCCTGTGGGAATGGATTAAATTGTGGAACAGTTTGTATTATGATTTCTTTGCAGACTACATATGCAGGTTTTTCATCCTTTTCATCTCTGAGATTGTCTTGTGCTTGACATATGCACCATTGAAATTTAGCCTAGAAAAATGCACATCTACTCACAGATGACTGATGGTTATTATCTTCAGAATTCCTATCTAGAGATAGGAAGCAATCTCACTGTTATTTTGATGTCATAACAGGCTAGACAGTGCAATATATTAGTAATTGTGAAGTTCTAGCTAGCATCTGATCTTTTGAAAATCTATCAATAAAAATGTGTGGCAACTATGCTTGGAAACTATGTAAAAAGTTTGGTTTGAAGATACATGTCAATCTATGTCACCAGGTTACTCTCTAACATTTCCACATGACTCAAAGTTGTGCAATGGCAGTCTTGCAGGTGAATCCACGTGAAGCAACTTGGTGTCAAATTAAGTGCTCATGTCTGTCTGAAGTACAATGTGAGAGTACCCCCTTGCCTCTCACTCATGCACAGACATACACAACAACCATCAATGACAAAGTTTTCTTCTTAAGGCTTCTAAGGATCAGAAGCTGAAATCTCGAAGAAGAAGAACTAATGCAATTTTGCTGCAGAACATAAAATCTGTCTATTTGATTTTGTGTGAGAGACTCTACTAGACACTTAAGAACATGCTTGGGCTTTTGATTTCTGGTAATAGATAAAGGAGAATATGAGCAGAAGGTATTGGAAACAGTCTGCATTGATCTCATGCAATATTGATCAGTTTTACATTGGAAATCAGAGATATAATAAGAATTTTATTTCTCCTGGAATTCAGTCTCAACATTTTTCATTTTCTGCGGTATACTGGAGATAATTATTTAACACTGATCACTAAAATCTGGATTTATTGTGTGTTCCTAAGATTGTAGAATCATAATATAATTTGTGTTGGAGGGAACCTTAAAAGATCATCTAGTAGTACCGCTCTGCTGTGAGTGAGGACTTCTTTAATTGGACCAAGTTGCTCAGTCCTGACCTTGAATGTTTCTGGGGATGGGCATCCCCACCTCTCAGGGCAACCTTTTCCAGTGTTTCTCCACCCTCATTGTCAAAAAAAGTCTTCTTTATATGTAGTCTAAATCTACACTCTTTAGAATTATTATCCCTTGTCCTATCACAACAGGTTCTGCTAAAAATCCATTCCTCTCTTTCTTATAAAGCTGAACTGAGATCTCCACAGAGCCTTCTCTTTCCAGGCTGAACAGCCACAACACTTTCAGCGTTTTCTTGTATGAGAGGTCTTCAGGCTTTATAATTTTTGTGGCCCTTCTCTTTACATGGTTGAACAGGTCCATGTCATTCCTGTGCTGAGACACAGAGCTGAATGCACCTCTGTAGATGGGATCTTACCAGAGCAGAGCAGAGCAGAGGGGCAGAATCCCCTCCCTTGCCCTACTGGCCACACTGCTTTTGATGCAGCCCAGGATACGTTTGGCTTTCTGTGCCACACGATGCCAGCTTGTGTCCAGCCTCTCACCCACCAGAACCCCCAAGTCCTTCTTGGCAGGGCTGCTCTCAATCTGTTCATCCCCCAGCCTGGATTGATATGAAGGTGCAGCACCTTACACTTGGCACTGTTGACCCTCATGAGTTTTCTATGGGCCCACTTTTCCAGCTTGTCCTGGTACCTCTGGATGGCATCCTATCCTTCAGTTGTGTCAACGTCACCACACATTTTGGTGTTGTCACCAAACTTGCTGAGGGTGCACGTTATCCCTCTCTCCCTGTCACTGATGAAGATACTAAACAGTACTGGTATCGGTGATACCAGCACAGGATTTGTACAGGATCACTGATAAAAGTCTGGAGAAGCTATGGGGAGCTTTGTAAGAAATGTTTAAAGGATTATTGGAAAATTTGGAATGAAGCTACCCATTCAGCTATATTTAAGCCAGAACAGTTACCATAGCGACATTAGAGCCATGCTAAATGTAGTGCATTCTGTAATATGCTAAAATCAGCTGTGTGTTTAAATGGGAAGTGGTTCCATACTTAAAACTAATGGTCTAGAGGTGTTATCATCTTAAAATGCGACTTTTTTAAAATTGCTCCCTTTTATTGTATCTGGCATCATGTCAACAGCTTTAGATATTAATTCTGTATTAGGAGACACATATTCCATTAGCATGGTCTAGTAATTAGAATTCTTTTTTCCTTTAAAGGAGTACTTGCTGTAAAAAAAGCAAAAAAAGACACATATATGAGCACTGTAAAAGCTAGAAAGAGAGCAAGAATAAAGAAAGTAATTTCAGAATGATGATTCTTTAGTGGTTTTAGTGTATGATGCAATATGTCTGGATTACCCTCTCCAAATATATCAGCAAGGTTAGAAGCAGTTCAGCATGATTGCAGTAAAAAGAGTATGGACTTTTTTTTAAAAATAAAGCAATGGAAATCCAAAAACAAGTGGAATCTAAATGCTGAAGGAAAGTAATCTATCTATAAAAAATATAAATAAGAGATTTTATGTCATAGTAACTATATAGATTATACATCTTATTCCTATATAATAGCATATTTATTATATTACTGATATGACACGTGTGTTTCTAAACCTTCTATAAGATGTTCAGTTAATTTCCATTTTATATAGCTGATTTTTGTTTTGTTTTCCTATGCATCGAGAAGCAAGAAGAAATTTGTTTACCTTTTCTTATTTTTAAAATCACTCATATGGTCCATCTCAATGGAATTAGTTTATAAAAGATTTAAGAGACATAATTTTATGTACATGATAAAGTTAGAAGGCCTAAAGCTATTCAAGGTTAATTTGTTGTGGTTTTTTTTGTTTATTTTATGGGGTTTTTTGTTGTTTTTTTCTAGTTAAAGAGCATTTATATAGCTCTGGACCTTGAATGAATATAGGTGATCACATTTTTAATTCTGCTTTGAATCAGTAGAAGTGTCAACAGGCTTAAAAAGAGGAACATCAGTGTTTTGCCAAATGAATATGAAGGACATAGGCGTTTTAATATGTAAAAGAAGTAGGAGTATTATCAGTTAGACTGTAGGTGAAATAAATCTTTTTACATTTGAATAATTTGCTTAGTTTGCTATTACATAAGGTGTTTTAGGTGTAAAATAAGTTTATTTTGAGTTGGTAATCTATTGCTTGCAATGCCCAACCTATGTTGGGGAACATAACAGAAAGACTCCGTCTGCTATATATGGAGCCCATCTCCGAGTCCACCAAATGGTTGATCTTTTGGGTCTGAAGGGCACCTCTGTTGTGAATCATTAGAATACAAAAAAATAATTCTGAACATTCAACATAACTTATACAATACTTCCAAACATGTCCCTTTAGACCTCTGCATAAGTTATATGGTCTTTAAAATGAAATCAAGGTTGGATCTAAAGATAGTATTAAGTATCTTAGAAATGCAGACTTTAACTGAACACAGTTTTGAAATAGAAATCTATTACTTAGGGAAAAAATCCTAGTGAAAATCTCTTAGTCTTTCCCCAGACTTCTCCTTGAGAGGGATGTTTGGGGTTTTTTATTATTATTTGTAGGTTAGGTAAAGCTGGGCAATTCACATGGGTATAGATAGGTCCAACTCAGGCTTTTTCCTGTAAGTGTAGTTTGGCCATAATTCTTGCAAGATACTCAAATTATCTTAGATTGTTAGAATGTGCAAGAAAGGTGATTATGATACTAAGAATAACCCTGCAATTATTTTTTTTAACTTGGTATTTAATTTTGAACAAATTTTGTTCAAAAATTACTTTTTTTCTCTTTGACCTTACCATACTGTTTTTATCTTTACTGTGCTTCAATTTAAAGCCAAATTTATTATCCTTCACATTTTTGTCAGTATTTGCCAATGCAGGAGAATGAACTACACTTCATACTTTTTAGTCAAAATTAATTTCTTAATACTATTTAAAATTACCTTTAAGGTTATTCTGACTTCCTTATAAATCATCTCAATATCATAGTAAAAGGCCATAAAAATGTATGGGGATGTGAGAGTGATTTGGAAGCTTCAGTAATTAATTGCTATAATCTTAGCATACAATTTGACATAAGTACCTGGAGTCATCTGAAACTCACTTCTTATTTCTGTGCTAATGAGTAACTCCTATAACAGCCGGATACTATTTTGTGTTTCTTAGCTAAATGCACCAGTCCAGACACTCAGATATATTTCAAAATAGTAGGATTTCAATTTGTATGCTATCTGTCCTGATTATATTGTAATCTTAATTACCACCCTCCTTGTGAGAGGCCTATAGCAAAGTAATGTGTGAGGTAATGGAGTGGTTGAGATCAGCTTTTTGATAGGCACGTATGGCAGTAGATCAAGACATGTGAGCTGAGCATTTAGCTCAGAATTACATAATTAGACAGCTAAAGAGCACCATCTATTGGTTTGCTGTTAAAAGATGTATCGTTTCTGGATCACCTTCAATAAAGTTGTTCTACACCAGAAAAAGGCTTGGGACATACCTGTGCCAATATAAGGCATTATTTTTGTTTCCTTCTCCATCAGGTGAGAAAGGATATGCCATGGCCGTGCAAAAGGGGAAGGCAGTTAGAGTACAAATTTTTCATTTGAGAAAACAAATAAATTTTTATTAATTTATGTGTAATTGCTTACTCCTTTTAGCCTCTTTAGAGACATCATGACCATCATTCCTTTTTTGTGTCACCAGTGAAATTCTGAAAAATCAAATGCTTGTATTGGAGTTACTGGTAAAGGGTTCTCTTGCTGTCTACTAGTTTTTGGAAGCTCTTACCTTTCTCTCGCTTTTAACTGGATTTCCCCTATTACTGTTTTGGTTGGGGAACCAATAAGTATAAGCTTGTCTATTGGATAACCTGTCCATCTGACATGCTATGAACCACGTTTGGGGTATTTTTAGGAAAACAAGTTGCATAGTTACCCTCAAATTCTGCGACATCAGCAGACATCATCAGAAGGGATTTACATATTGAAAATTGGATAAATGACAGAAAAATCCCCAAAATAAGTAATATGGCAAACACCATGTCCCTTTAAAAGGCTCAATGGAATACATCTTTTCCCCATCTTCTGAGTCCTGTCAGTAGCTGCCTTTGGTGCTGATGCTTGTCTCTCTGGATTTCTCCTAGATGTTTTCTGTTGGCAATACCAATAGTCCTGCTGCTCCCTTTGCTCCCACAAATGTGTCCTGTTTCTGCATCCTCCCTTGGCATTTCCTGCTGTGTTCAATGGTTTAAGCTTAAAACTGTCAAAACCTATCTGGATAAAGAAGGGACAAATCATAGTTGATCCTGGTTTATTGTAGACAAAGGGCTGAAAAACTTACACCCCCAAACATTATTTTTTTTTAAAGTCAGCCATGTGGTTTAGTCGTAGTCAAAATGGTGTATCAAAAGTTTGCAGACAAAGTGCTGAACTTGAGTTCCTATGGAGTCCCGTGATCTTGGAGAGAATGTCTCACTGGTCTCAGAGCTGCTAGACAGCCTCAGAAAGGATTATCCCCACTCACGCATTAGGGAATTTATACAGAAAATTGGCAGAGTGTTCTGCATAGGACATCAGCTATGTGTACTAAACATGTCATACAGGCAACTGGTGCACTCTAGTTCTAAAAGTATTGCTTTCCAGAGTCTTTTAAAATTCCCTGAGTTTTATATCATTATCTAAAGCCAGTTTTTCTTTTTTTAATAGCAGTTTCTAAACCCAAACATACGCAGATAAACAGCTTCTTCACTCCTACAGTTTTCCCATAATAAGGATTAATAAGCTGATATCATCAGTGATATATCTTGTACTTGGCTATATTTATCAAAATCATCATGTTCCAAAATGGATTTTCTTCAGGCATTCAAATGCCTACTTGAAAAAATGAATAATCCACAGTTAATTGTTAAATAAATTGTTAGTATGCTTGGGGAAATACAGAGAACACTGCTCAGTATCTTTGGAGTCTATGGAAATAAAAAAAAAAAAGTGGATGGGACAGTTACTGAACAGTTTTCCCTCCATAAAATTTATGTAGGAGAGAAGATGAAACCTGACTATGGTTAAGAAAGGAAAGCTGCAGGGAAATTGGTATCTTAAGACAGGGTTATGTTTATTTCCACCATTCGGGGTATTGTCTTGCTTTTGCTTTAAGCATCCTAGTGGCATTTTTTTTTTTAATTTTTTCGATACAGAGAAACATGTCTGGTTATTGTTTTTTTTTTATTATATGAGTGTACATTAAATAATGCAATCTATATTATTAGGAGATGAGCTCTGCTATTTGCAGTGACAAACCTTCAGATTCTAATTGCTGAAATAGCCATAATGAAGAGAATAAAAAATAGTGCAAGTAGTGGTTTCAAACATAAGCTGAAATGTAGCATCCAAATTTGTATGTGATCTTTGAGTTGGTGGCATTGCCCTGGAAGAAGAGAAGTATTGGAGGGAATAAGGACCACAGTTTTCCTTTCTATTATATGTTGTATATGTATATTATATTTTAGTTAATCTGATTAAAAAAAGAAANATATTTAAGGCTCTCTTAATAAATATGTTTAGTTTATGATAATACCTCACATAGAAATATTGCAAAAGTTCTTAAACTTGTATTTGAAGAAAGCATTTCTGAAATGCATCACTTCTCCCTTGTAGTTTTTTCATACTAAATATATATATAAAAATACACATTAGTATCCATATGCATAAAAGTGTGTTGAAGGTTATGCAGGGATTTTGACCTTAAAATAAATAGGAGGGTAAATATACTTCATGCTAATAGTAGTGACTAAACTCATATAATCTCTTGCCTGTGTTAGCTGTAAGGACACAGAGACCACTTAGCTGTTAACAGCAGCATGCCAGGCGTGTATGAAGTGAGAAGTACAGAGGCACTAAATTGACACTTAATTCACAGAACACTATTGCTTTCTTTTCACCTATTAATTTACAGCCTACTGTGCTGAAGAGGCATAAAGGCTTCATTCATAGCACATCACAAACTGACAGGAACATAAGAGTGAGAGAACTCACTTAAGGAAGCACTCTGACCCACAGTATAACTTTCCACTATATTTAAAAGAACATAAAAAGCACCAGATTTTTAAAATTAAGTATATGGGCACGGTTTAAATACATTAACAGAGAGCTCATATTACTCAAAATTCCACTACTCAGTAATAAGTTTCTAAATAGATTTTATAACCCCGGGGATTCAGTGTGCTCCTAAAATACCCTTCTACTGGGTCTGTTGCATTATTCCAGAATATCTATACCATTAGCTTCATTTGCTCATAAAATTCTTGACATTGGAGTCAGGAAAATAAGTTTTGATGATGAAACAGTTCATGCCAATGTACCCAGATCAGAAACTTTTCTTAGAGATATTTATGAATCATTAAATTTCTTGCTTTTACACAGTGTCTATCCACTACAGTCAACCTGCAGTGTAAAACAAAACATACAGATATCTTGACTTCTGGAATGTTACATTAAATTCTTCCCCTCTTTCCCATTTTGCCATACAGCCCTACCATGCATTCTAGGTGTGCACGCAATAATCACAGTAGTTCTGAAAAAACACACCTACTCACTGATTAAAACACCAAACCAAACCCCAAAACAAACCAACAACCCTCCCCTGTCCCAAGCCCCAAAAAACCCACAAGCAAACAAAAATACAAACCCATTCAAATTTAAATTGGTGTTGTCAAATATAAAAGAAATACAGATTGTATTTCTTTTGAGGTCTGTGTTACCACATGAGAAGGAAAAATTTTAATAGAAAAAATCTTGCTGTTAATACATGTCTGCATATAAATATGAAGTCTCAAACTTGTGGTAGTAATACAGTTCAATTTGTCTGGTCAAATCACATTAACAGAGGGACTACTAGATCAGTCTGGAAAACAAAAAAAAAGTTATTCCCTGGTGTTATTACGCCAAATTATAGTTTTTGACACTAGTACCTGATTTAGCAGTAATATCAGAAAGGAAATCAATCATGGTGTAGAGTTACACTGGCTTGGGTAGTGACCTCTTTTCCCATTAGGATCAGTGAGGATGAAGAATGGTAATTTACCAAGCTGCTCCTTTAAATCATTCTAGTTTTCTATTTCAAATATATTAGAATTTTCATATTAACTATTGCAATTTTCTAAAAGATACAGGGGGTTTTAACACATCCTGGATTTTTTGACATATGCTTTCAAACATCCAAGTATATTAAAAATTGTTTGGTAGGAATTTGCATAGTTGAATGTGTTCTTACTTTCCAGCACATGAAATGATCTCAGCAATTATTCACCATCACATTTTAAGAGAAGAGTAGAATTT
>VZTN01021254.1:28306-49441 GCA_013400515.1 Erpornis zantholeuca | reverse complement strand
AAAAATGAAATCTTTCTGAAAATAATTTTGGGCCCTCTGATTCTGGCTTCTTACTGATACTGACCTCTAACACTCAAAAATGCGCTGCATTCATCAGAGCCAGCTACATTAGTAGCTGTGCACGAATAAGTTCCCATATCCGACTCCTGAAGTCCATTCACTTTCAGAGAACAGGTATTGTCTGTAAGAGTAGCCTGATACTTCTCTCCACTGGTAATCTCTTGTCCATCATGAAACCAGGAAACCAAAATAGGTGGTGACCCATAAACTTTGCACTCCAGTACAGCAGAAGAACCCAGCTGACCATATGTTTCTTTCAGTTTTCTTGTGAAAGAAGGAGGTATAATACGATCTGCATTTGTTTCAAAATAAAAATAAAATTAAAATTACCATACAGGGTTCTTAAAATGTAGGAAGTTCTCCATGCATAATAGAATTAGTGACCTTTTGTTTGCTGTATCTGCTTTGGCAATATGCTCTAATTATATCGATACATCTAAATACTTGAAAATAGTCAATGGTTAAGGATATACTGGAAGTTTCGTTCACAATCTTTGAGGAACGCCTTTTATTTTTGCCATTCTTTTTTGTAAGGAACAATATTGCACCAGCTGTCAAAGATGACATGTAGATTAAAGCTGAAGAAATCAATAATTCATGCCCCTCAGAGTTTAGGTAGGCATCTATTCTTGATGCCTGTCAAAGTGGCATGCCAAGTACTCCTAACATTATACAAGTCTCTTAGGTTGCCAATCACAATGACACTTTTGCTATCTGAAGGCTTTGTAACGGAGCTAAAGGATCAGAGGTGACTCAAAGAGAGTAGTCAACTAACCTGAAACGTGCACTGAAGCTGTGCAGCTGCTTTTACCAACACTGTTTTTCACCTCAAAAGTATATTCTCCACTGTCTTCTAGTGTTGCATTGAGGATCTTAAGCCCAGATACTTTGTTGAAGAAACTGATTTTATATTTATGGTCAGTGGACAGTTCATTACCATCCTTAAACCACCTAGCAGTAAGCTCTGGTGTGCCATCTACTGTGCATTCCAGAGTACAAGAGTCTCCAGCTGTAACTTTGACTGGGCCTGGCTTCTCTACAATGACTGCAGGTTCTGCAACGAAATGCAAGTCGGAAAAAATTTTTAAAAAACAATGCAATAGTTATGATTATGACTAAAATTTTAATTTTAAAGCATCTTAAAACACGTCGCATTTTTTATCTCGTGCTACCAACCTAGCACTTTCAGCATGGCAAAGCATTCCTGAACTCCAGCATCATTTTTTATCTGACAAATGTATTTCCCAGCATTGGTTGGTTCTGCATTTCCAATCTGCATAGTTGCAATGTTTTCTGAGTAGGAGATCCAAAGATTATCACTTTCTCTGATGATTTCCCCTTTGTCTTTTAGCCACAGAACAGAAATGGGCTGTGATCCTTGTACTGTAGCCTGCAGTTCAATCGACTCCCCAACTACGACAGTGAGATCACTCAGCTTCTTCACAAAGGTTGGTGGTGCTATTTAAGAGAAGATATTTAACAGTAAAGAAACCCGCCAGGTGAGGAAAAGTAAGAGAAGAATGGCAGGAACAAAGAAAAGCCGAGAAGATACCAATCTTTGTACAAACCTCTTAGTGCTACAGAGCCAATACAGGAGTCACTTCCCACATCGTTTACAGCCTTACAGTGATATTCGCCAACATCTGCAGTATCTACACTGAGAATGTGAAGACTAGCTATATAGTTCTCAGACATGACCTTATACTTCTTGCTGCTCCGAATTTCTCTTTTGTCTTTATACCAGGAAATCTGGAATGGAGGAGTGCCCTGCAGCTCACATTCTAGATGAATATCAGACCCTTTCAAGGTCTCGACTGGATGGGGCTTCTTGGTAAAAATGGGGGGTGCTGGAAAAAAGAAAAAAGAGGTATCATTTGTGTTATTTAAGCAGAAGAGATTAAAGAGGACAGGAGATTCAAGTAACTTTTCTGATACTAAATAGCAAAGACAAACAACAGACAAGAAAGATTTGCCACAGAGATCAGAAACAGACAAGAGATTTTCCATCTAGTCAAATGGGTTTTGGCGTCTCTGACAGAAGAAAGTGAGATTTAAGATCTTTTCCCAAAAGAGGATTTTACAGTTAGAAAGGAAAGAAAAGAGCTGATGTTCTGACCTTTCACTCTCAGTGTAGTACTGGTGCTTGCACTACCCGCTGGATTCTGAGCTTCACAAGTGTAGTCACCGCTGTCTTCAACACAGAGGTTGTGCATTTCAATGGCTGCCACTGAATCCACAAAGGACATTCTGTATTTTTCACTGGGACGGATTTCAGTTTCACCTTTGTACCAGGTGACTTTAATTTCTGGAGATCCACCTATTTTGCACTCATACGTTGTGGAATCGTGCTGTTTCACAAGTTTTGAGGACTCTAATTTCTTAATAAACCTTGGTGGTTCTGGAAAGCCAAAAAGGGGAGATGATGCTTTAAATTGCACTAATTGTTTGAATAAGCAGGGAGATAGGCAACTGAAACTAAGCTTTAGGGACTTAAGCAAAAATTCTGATTTTGCAATTGCTATGAAATTTTTTAGATGATTTTAAGTAGGTCCAAAATCCAGATTAAGAAGCAAATGGGTTTTCTATATGCATTTCAGTGAGTTTCTCCTTGCTTTATTGACCCACCATACCTCTCCTTGTATATATTCACTACAGATTAGTTGACATGTGTGGTTTTCTTTATAAAATATCCTCGTGTTATACATGAGTAATCAAAATGCCTGATGAAAAGGCAAGAATACAACTGTTCAGCCAAGAAATGTTATTAAAAGCATTTATGTTGACTATTATAGCAATATATATCCTGCTCTATATCATGTGATTAATAATTAATATAGTCAATAAATGTATCTGCATTATCACCTCTCACAATTCAATGCAAAACCGAACATAAAGTTGGACATAAGGAATAAAAGTTAAGGAGTTTAGGTAGCAAAGAAAAGACTTTAGAAATAATCATGCTGAGAAATAGGAGGTGGCTGATATTACAGGCATTGGTGTTAAATGTCCTGTGACTGAAAAGTAAAACAGATGGTTACATTTTGTTCCATAAGGAGAGGAAAGGAGTGGAAGTTTGATACTTTTCATCAAAAGTACCATCTGGATGATTAGAAACACAAGACTGAATGCTCATAGATCAAAGATATAACTAATAAAACCAAGGGATAGTAACGTGGGCACAACAAACAAATCACTCTGCAAAACAGGATGAAGTCTCTGTGTGACTGTAAAACGTAGGAAGAATATCTAGTTTATTGTGGATTATTTCAACCTGTGGGACAGTTGCAGAACATCCTGTGTTGCTAGAAACAAAACTTCCTGCATTTCTAAAAACAGAAATGATGATGTGTTAACATCAGGACTCTTGGAACCATAGCAATTCACTATCCAATTTCACTTTGAGAAAGAGCTGATTATCTATGTGCATACTAATAGTTGCTGAGTAGTCATGATCTGATTCCACTCCTTTCAAAAAATGAGTATATGCACATTAGTAAGGCATATATTAAGAATGTAAAGCAGTTCTAGAACATAAAGCAATTATTAAAATGATAGATTGGGAACATTAAATGCTATAGTGAGAAAGTTAATAGAAAGCTGTGAGGTTTTCAAGGTCAGTTAAAAAAAAGGTCTTAATTCTACCAACAAAAGGCTGCAAGTCATAGGAGTGAGACAGCATATGCTCAAATTAAACACATGCAAACCGATGCACCCAAAGAGATTGCCCTTTCAAATTCTACAGAAATTGGTTGAAAAAATGAACATCACTAATTTAACAGCCCTGGGAAAAAGTACAAATTCTAAAGAACTCAAAGGAGTGTCAGTAAATTTTGGATCAAAAAATAAATTTTTTTTTGAGAAAAAACTCCTCAGGATTTTAAAAATAAAGCTTTGAAGAGTAAGAAAATAAATAAGGTCAGCTGGGATAATTTTATGGATGGTAACTCAGTTCAAATAAACTTATTAGCAATGATATACTTAAACAGACTTGTGATTGTGGTGAAGAGAAGCTTCAGATCTTTTAAAGAGGTTTGATTTCTTGCTACTATCTTTCAGTGTGTTTTTTAAGTCAAGCTACATAATGCAGCATTCCTACTTGTTACTAAATCCAGGTAATTCGGTCTTACACACTCTTCTCACCTCCACCAAGAAAAATGCTTATGGCTAGAATATACTTGGTATATATAAAACATTTGAAAAGTAATTAATACAAAATCTTGCTACTAGTAGTTCAGCTTCCTGTATTATTTGTCCTATAGAGTAGAAGGATTTACTCTTGAAATATTGCCCCCCTCTTTCCACTCCAAATTCATACAGAGGAAAGAGAGAGAAAAAAAAAAAAAGAGGAAAGAAAGCACTAAAGCAACAGGGACCTTTTAACTCAGACATAATTAAAGTGGTGTATGTTACATTTCTTCTTTTGTAAAATCAGTAAGATTGAAATATCCGGAACAGCTATAAATATAGTCCCACCTACACTGAGGAAATTGCACTAATATACATGTGTCACTTGTACCAAGAAAAGTACAAGTACCAGGACAAGTCTGAGCCATTCATAAATTTAGATTTCACTTTTAGATCCACATACTATGAGGAGAAGTGAAGTTTTGGGTGGGATGGATATTTGTCACCAAACCTGCTCTCAGATCCTCCAGTTTTGCTGTTTAGAATAGCAATTTTCAATGCTTTCAATTTATGAAAGAACAGAGCTATTTGCAGGGGCTCCACAAGCAGTAAAAATATTTTTAAGCCTTATAAGTGAACTGAATTTCTCTCAGTTTCCTTTTACTCCCCTGGGCAACCTAGTGACTGTCACTGCTGTAGAAAGACTTTAGCAAGACAGATTTCACGGTCCAAAAGAACCATTCATAAAGGCACATCAGAGTAGTAAGTTAGAGTTAACATTTCAATGAAAGAATCCCTTTGATAAGAAAAACCATATACGATACCAAAGCAGAAGAAATATGAGTAAATATTTTGGTATTACAACAATATTTAAGTGAAATAAGACATGTCAGAGTAACCTCTTGCAAAGATTTTAAGTCACACGCGTCTGCATTCAGGCCTGTGATTTCCAGGTGTCTGCCTTGCAAAGAAAACCTCATAAACGCTAAAGCCCGCAGCAGTACCTTGTACAGCCAGCTGAGCTGCGCACGCATCCTTTCCAACACTGTTGCTGGCAGTACATGTGTAGAGTCCAGCATCCCCTTTACCAACTTTTAGCACTGTCAAGCTGGCTGTGTTTTCCACCAGCGTCATTTTGTAGTTGCCACCTGGACGAATCTCTCTGTTGTCTCTGGTCCAAGTAATCCTCATGGGAACAGAACCAGTCACGTGGCACTTAAAGGTTGCACTTTCCCCCAGTGCCACATCGATAGATACCGGCTTGATGTCAAAGAAGGGAGGTCTTAGGTGTTCTGCAAAGAGGAAAGCATGGCAGGGCTCACCACCAGGCCTGCCACACCACACCATGGCCACCATACAATGGGTAGAGGGGGGGAAAGGGTGGAGAAATAAAAGAGCAAAGACATACAAAAGATTTTCATTAAAACACGAGCTACAAACCTGTGAGGAGAAGTTTGGCACTGGAAGAGGCAGTCCCCAGCGCATTTTGGGCTGAGCAAGTATACTGGCCACAGTAATCCATACTAGTTTCCAAGATCTGTAAAGTCGCAACATTATTTAAGAAGGCTGACTGCATGTTATCAGTGTCGCTTAAGAGAACCCCATCCTTGTACCAAGACACCTGGATAGGCTCTGAGCCAGTTATGCGGCAGTCAAATGTCACTGGGGCACCAACCACCTCCTGAATATCTTTTAGTTTTCTGGTGAATGTAGGGGGAAGTTGACGTTCTGCAAAACAATAATAACCACCACTATCAGTAGGAAGCCAACCTAGAATTAATTATCTTTGCAATCAATAAAACCCCCTTTCTGTAGACAATAAAGAGTTCCTAAAAACTACCCCAGAAAAGAGTGGCCCTTGGCCCATCACCTTTAACAACAAGCAAAGCTGTGGAGGTGGCAAAGCCGATGCTATTTTCTGCTTTGCAGATGTATTCTCCAATGTTGCTATCCTCTACAGCAGAGAATGCCAGTGTTGCCACATTGTTCTTGAAGTGCATTTTGTAAGCCTGTGTTGATCTGAGCTTGGTGTCATCTTTGTACCAGGACACCTTGATTTCTGGTGAACCGCCAATCTGGCATTTTAAGGTCAAGGGCTCGCCAACCTTCACCTCCACACGGTCCAGGTGCGTGACAAAATAGGGTGGTTCTAGGGAAGGAGAGAGCATGGTGAGCAGAGGCAGAGCATGACTGAGGTGCATTAGGAGGATTGGGGGTGATGAATACCTAAGATGGATACAAGGCTGTGGCAAACATCCCCACCCGCCTCATTTGCCACCTCACAAGTATATTCGCCTTCGTCATCCTTTGTGCTGTTGAAGATTTCAAGAATGCCAGATTTTTCAGTAGTTGTAACCGTGCAGCGTTGAGACTGAGCAATGGGCATGCCATTTCTTTTCCAGGTGACAGAGATGGGAGGGGTGCCAAGGTAGCTGCTTTCCAGCACAATGGACTTCCCCTGCTCCACACTGAAATCACTTAATTTCTTCACGAAGACTGCAGGCTCTGTGGGGAGGTATAAATCAAGAGTAAGAGGGACAGACGTGGAAGAGCTGCAGGCAGAGAGTGAATGAAGATAACTGTGCATTCATGCACACACCCAAACACACCTTTCACAAAGAGCTGTGTTGTACACGAGGCACTGCCAGCGTCATTTGTGACCACACAGGCATAGTCCCCGCTGTGGCCTGGCTCCACGCTGTAGAGCTGCAACTGTGCCACAGCCTCATTGAGAGAGATGGAGCAGTTGCTGTCTGGCACCAGCTCCCTGATGCCTCGGAACCAGGTCACTTTGAAGGGAGTACTGCCCTTGATGTAGCTGGTGAATGTCACATTTGATCCAGGCAAAACTTCCTGGGGATCAGGTGTCTTCACAAAAGAAGGTGGTTCTAAGGATCATGCAAAGAAGTGAAAGAGGGAGAAAGATGTTAATAGGACGGTCTCCACTGGGGAGAAACTGAGCAGGTTTGAGTAAAAAAAAAAAAAGGAAAAGAAGAAAAAAAACCCAAACCAAACAAACCGTGAAAAAGAAACCATGGGAAACCAGAGAAACAAAAGAGAAGAGGGAAGAAGAATTTTGTTGACGATGTGGCAGTATCCTTCCACTGACCTTGTACAGTCAAGAAGGCACTGCATTCATCAGATCCAGCCACGTTGGCTGCCACACATGTATATGACCCTGTATCTGTGACATCCAGGGCATTTAACTTCAAAGCACAAACATTTTCCAAGAATGAGATTTCATATTTTTCTCCACTAACAATCTCATTCCCATCTTGAAACCAGGACACAGATATGGGAGCTGTGCCAGACACTTTGCACTCCAGCAGCACGGAGGATCCCAGCACCCCATTTGTTTCCTTTAGCTTTCTTGAGAATGAAGGAGGAACAAGGCGATCTAAGTAGGACAGGGCAGAAGAACAGGAAGAGAAGGGTTGAGGTTTCTTTCAATGGAAATAAAGGGAAAAAATAAAAGCTTTCTTTAAAGAAAAGTGTGAACAACAAAGACATAGAGCTGACCTGAAACATCAACTGAAGAAGTGCAGCTGCTGTCCCCCACTTCATTGTGCACCTCAAAAGTATACAAGCCCCTGTCTCCCCTGTCTGCAGAAAAGACTTTCAAAGTAGATATATTGTTGAAAAAGGTAATTTGGTATTTGCGGTCACTCTTTAGTTCTCTGCCATCTTTGTACCACTTGGTGATAAGCTCAGGTGTTCCTCCTACTTTGCACTCCAAGGTAAAAGGATTGCCAGCCATTACTGTGATCGGCTCGGTCTTCTCTAAGATGACTGCTGGTTCTGAAATAGGAAGGAAGGGGTCTGTGTGTCACAGGGAAATCTACCCACAAACTTGTGAGCACAGGGTGTGAGCAGAAGGCGAGGGCTGGTAGAGCCAACTGTGCAAGGTGTAAGACACAGTACCTACGATGGAGTAGGCTATACCCACCTAGGACCTGTAAAAAGGCTGAGCACTCCCGCATGCCAGCATCATTTTTGATCTGACAGATGTACTTTCCAACATCAGTTCCCTCTGCATTGGCAATCTCAAGAGTTGCAATGTTGTCCATAAACCACATTTGAACATTTTCACTCTCCCTAATAACTTCACCCTTATCCTTGAGCCAGACAACAGAAATTGGTGGGGATCCTTCCACTACTGCCTGCAGGGCTGTTGGCTCCCCGATGAAGATTGCAGTGTCACTCAGCTTCTTGGCAAACCGTGGAGGTTCTGATGGCAAAAACAAGGAGGCAGAGGACAGTTAATCATACATGCTTTCTTGGAAGAGTGACAGCCAGGAGATCAAGAAAAGAGGGCAGTGATGTTGATTCTCTAGCATACAAACCTTTGAATTTCACTGGGCAGGTGCAAGTGTCACTTCCCACCTCATTCATAGCTTTGCATTGATATTCTCCAGTATCTTGAGACTCCAGATTGAGAATATGAAGACTGGCAACGGAGTGCTTTGCTGTCACCTTGAACTTCTTGCTGCTCCTGACCTGCCTCCGGTCCTTGAACCAAGCCACCTCAAAGGGTGGGGTCCCTGCTATCTCGCACTGAAGGATAACATCTGAGCCTTTAAGAGTGTCCACAGGGCTTGGCACCTTGCTAAAAATGGGTGGTTCTATAAAAAAAAGAATCACATCATAATATGTGAGCCTGCTTCTCTGGGTGGGTTTCTGGATAGTAGCAGGAAGCAACATATTCAGGAAGGGAGCCTACGCTTATATTGTAAACACATATTTAACTTTAAAAGATGTGGCCTCACCTCTAAAAAATCCCAGTACTCAGGGTCCAAAGGGAAGAAAATGTGATACTTCTGCACCTGTTTGGAATCAGTGCTCAGTGTACTTCCCCAAAAGCCACTCTCCCTGCACTCTAAGGTCACATTCCAGCTTTCCCCCCTGTTCTTTCTAGTCATGAAAGCTACAATCAGTGAAGCTCAGCTACACAGCCTCCTCTTCCGTCTTAAATTTCATTCCCGTCAGGATCACTGTATATAAAGAGGAGGCAGACGGATGGCTAAAAGGTATTCCCAGCACCCTTGACATGACTGGTGTTCCATCTAGTCCATGCTTCCATTGTGACCTGAGAAGCTTGCCTTGTTCATTCTGCAATTGACTTAAATGGGGAGACAAGGGAACGACTGCACAGTGCTGAACACCCACCACTATTTCCTGCCTGATCTCTGCTGCTTTAACACAGCAGCATTCAAACGCAAGAGCAGCTGGAGAGGCACTGGCCCAGCAGGCAGCAGCTGCTGCAGCAGCAGCAGGACGTGCAGCTGGGAGCAGGCCTGGCAGCCAGGGGTTCTGTGAGGAGTGCGGAGCCTCGCGCTAACCTTTCACCGTGACCGAAGTGCTGCAGCTGGCTGTGCCCGCAGAGTTATGGGCTTCACAGATGTAATCCCCAGCATCTTCGGCGGTGGCACCCAAGATGGTCAGCGTTGCCACAGAGTCTACAAAGGACATGCGCACCCTGTCGCTTGCCTGGAGCGCCTGATCATTTTTGTACCACACGATTCTGATCTCTGGTGTGCCACTGATTTTACACTCAAGTTGAAATGTGTCACCCTGCTTCACGAACCGCAATGCTTCAGGCTTCTTGATGAACTTGGGAGGTTCTGCAGAACAGAATAAGTATTTAGAGAATGACAACATACCTGTTTGCCATGTGAAATCTACAGGGCTAAGCAAGAGTTCTGGGAGGCACAAGAGTACTACAGCACAAAAGTAAAATTGTTACAGAAGTTAGCTGCACCCCCAACCAGAGTTTCCTCTCAAGGAAATGCACAAGATGAAGAAAAGAAGGCTAAGACAACAACTAAACCTATGTTTTGCCAACTTTGGACCCTGCTGCATCAGACTGTTGAAGCTGTGAAAAATACACAAAGGATGGTTGCTCCACACAACTGAAATTTTGCTGTTACCTTTGAGTGGTAACAAGTAACAGTGGTTCCCAGGCCAGCATGAAAGACTTGACAAGGCCTTCATCCCTGGGAGCAACAGGTAGGTAGGGATCATTTCACTTGCTTACACACTTTTAAAGTATATTTCTGCATGAAGAAATTAAGTAATTCATAGTCTAGATTAAATCAATTATTCAGAACTCCAGTTGAAATCTTTAGCAAATTTGAAGGAGTCACCAGTGCAGGCCAACAAATGTAAGGCAGAACTGTACTTACTAATCATCATTTTCCATATAGCCATTGCTATGAGTGACTACCACAGTGACTGTAGTTTAGCTGTTAAAGTAAAAAGCAGTGTGAGTGCAACTCTCCATACAAACATGTTCGCACGGGGACCTTTCTCCTTGGAGATTTTGCAGGCACACAAGACTTCTGCTGCTACACAGCATGATGGGAGAAGGTCATTACATGGTTTATGTCTGCGGTCTGGAAAGCTACTTTTTATATATTTCTAAATTACAAATGGTAGAAGATCAAAGACAAAGAGATCTCTTTACCCAAGAAAAAGAAAATGGACAAAGAAAGGTGACTTAATACCTTTGACACTGAGTTGGGCTGAGCAGAAGTCTTTCCCAGCTTCATTACTAGCTTGGCAAGTATATTGGCCAGAGTCTCCTTTACCCACTCTGAGCACTCGAAGGTGAGCTGTGTTGGCTGTGAATGTAATATTGAAATTTCCTCCAGTTCGGATCTCCCGACCATCCTTGGACCACGTTATGTGTATTGGCTGGGCTCCCGTAACATGGCATTCAAAGTCAGCACTTTCTCCAAAAGGCACATCAATAGATGCTGGTTTGATATCAAACACAGGTGCTTGCTTGGGTTCTAGAAACATAAGAAAACCATGTAATACTCATACCTCAGAAAAAAGCTAATCCAACACACAAATACCATTGCATTCAGGAAATAAGAGGAAGAAGCCTGTGACCCGAGCAGAAGTTTTGTAAGCCAACACACCTGCCACTGTGAGCCTAGCGCTTGAGGTGGCAGTGCCCACAGAATTGGTGGCTGTGCAGGAGTATTGCCCGGTGTGATTCATCTCGGTTCGCACCAGCTGCAGCACTGCAACGTTATCTACAAAGGATGTGTGCACATTGTGGTCATCCTTTAGCAGCACACCATCTTTGTGCCAAGTGACTGTAATGGGCTCTGAGCCATTGAGCCGACACATAAGCTTAAGGGGTAAACCAGCAGGGTGCTCAATGTCCTTTAATTTTCTTGCAAAGGAAGGTGGTAGTTTGCGCTCTGGAAGAAAGCAAGTAAAGGATAAATACACCCCAGAAAGCAATTTTTTTTATTGTTTTGCAAGAGAGAAAGAGTTTTAGCAAGCTAATATAAAATAATCACCTTGAACTGTTAAGAGAGCCTTTGTAGATGCAGTTCCTACACTGTTTTCTGCCTTGCAGATATATTCTCCACTGTCGTTGCTAGCCACTTTGTTGAAAATAAGTGTAGCAACATTGTCTTTAAAGAACACTTTATACTCAGGAGTAGACCTGAGTTTTGTATCACCTTTGTACCAAGACACAGTAATTTCTGGTGTTCCAGCAACGTGGCATTGCAGTGTTGTGTAAGACCCAACTGACACCTCAAGAGATTCCAAGTGTGTAACAAAGTAGGGAGGTTCTAAAAAAAAGAGAAGAAATTAGACAGGCTTATTGTGTGCCAGGTTTTGGAAAGCATACACCTGAAAAAGAGGCAAGGAAAAGAAGCAAAGGGAGCACACACCTAGAGTAGAGACTACAGCCTCACAAACATCTCTTCCTGCCTCATTTTCAACGTGGCAAGAGTATTCTCCTGCATCTTCTTTGGTGCTGTCAAGTATTTCCAGGATGCAGGATTTCTCTGTGGTGGTGATGCTACACTTCTGAGACTGTGCGATGGTGTGGCCATTCTTCTTCCACGTCACAGAGATGGGCAGGCTGCCTGTGTAAGTGCCCTCTAGGATGATGGGCTTGCCAGGCTCCACATACTGATCACTTAGTTTCTTCACAAAGACAGCTGGCTCTGATGAAAGGTAAGTCACAAATGTTGAGCACAACATGCCAAATGGAGAGAAGGAAACAGTAATTTAAGGTAAATAGGAAGACATCATCTTTACAAACCTTTTACTGTAAGGTGTGTTGTACAATTTACCCTGCCAGCATCATTAGTCACTAGACAAGTGTACTCTCCGCTTTGGGGAGGAGTTACATCGTATAACTCAAGCTCCACAACAGACTCCTCCAAGTAGATATTGCATTTGTCCCCTGGCACAAGTTCATTGGCCCCTCTAAACCAGTTGACCTTAAAAGGAGGGGTTCCTCTGACAACACATGTGAAAGTGATGCTTGTGCCTGGCAGTACATCCAGAGGCTCTGGTGTCCTCTCAAAAGAAGGTGGCTCTAAATACACAAAAGAAAAAGATAGATAAGACAGATTGCTACAGCATAGGTCTGGTATTTCCACACACTTACTGAAGATAAAGAGCAAAATCTTAATGTTTTCTGTCAATAATTTTTCTCAAGAATATTTACAAAAGACTGCAGATAATTTCAAGAGAGAAAGATAAAAGAATAGCTCAGAGAGCTTCCTGACCATTATGTACCCACCTTGTACAGTCAATACAGCACTGCATTCATCTGAGCCAGCTGTGTTGGTAGCTTTGCAGGTGTAAGTGCCAGTATCTGAGTGGCTCAGGGAATTAATTTCTAAAATACATAGGTTATCTGAAAAGGAGATTTGATGTTTTTCTCCACTGACTAGCTTAACTCCGTTGTGGAACCAGACCACAGAAATAGGAGGTGAACCTGACACTTTACATTCCAGCAGTGCTGAGGAACCCAGAACACCAGGGGTTTCTCTTAGCTTTCTTGTGAAAGAAGGAGGAATGATTCGATCTGCATAAGAAAACATAATAAATCCGTGGTTAGAGAGGAAAAGAGGAAAGGAGTGGAAGAAAGAACAGAGAATATGGCCAAACAAAAGCTTTTGTAAAAGATAGAAAATTAGCTACCCAACCAACCTAAAACATCAACCGATGCCGTACAACTGCTTTTCCCCACGTCGTTTTGCACTGCAAAAGTGTACAATCCACCATCTTCCTTTTCTGCATCCATAATTTTAAGTGTAGATACATTATTGAGGAAAGTGATTCTGTATTTTTGGCTGCTGGTCAGTTCTTTGCCATCCTTGAACCACCCAGTGGAAAGCTGTGGTGTGCCTGCTACTTTGCATTCCAAAGTACAGGCATCTCCTATAGTAACTTTCATTGGCTCTGCTTTCTCTACAATGACTGCAGGCTCTGGAAGGAAAGATGGGTAACATATATGGTTAAAACAGGATTTGATTAGTATTAGCTGTAAGTATTATAGCACTGTGAGATGAGGTTTACACATTTGATACTAAGGAAATTTTGATTTGTTGGGGTGTGGAGGTTTTTACAGCTGTTTTTCCCATCCTTTCTGTTACCCTAAATTGCAGATTTCAGATGCTTTCCAAGATTAAGTAAAAATATTTTAATTTAAAATATAAAATATTTTAAACTCCCTCTCAAAGCAGGCATGAGCAGAAGAACATGACAGAAATACAGTCACAGAGTGGTTCCTTTCAACCCTGTCACAGGAAAACTGGAAATATGGAATCTGCTTTCTGCTTTCTGGGAAGAGAAGGATTCTTTATTTTGATTGTTTTGATATAAGAGGCACAAGCAAAGTATACAACTGACACTAAATAGCTAAGTTTCTAACTTTAAAAAGAAACTTCCATTAATTTGTGCTTTTTACCAACCTAGAATAGTTAAGGTAGCCATACACTCGCGACTTCCAGCATCATTTCTGATCTTACAGGTGTATTTTCCAGCACTGCTTGTCTCTGTGCGCACAAATTGTAAAGTCGCGATATTTTCCATAAATGTGATCTTCGTGTTCTCACTTTCTCTGATAATTTCCTCTTTGTCTTTAAGCCACTGCACAGAAATTGGCTGTGACCCCTCCACTCTTGCTTGTAACTCTACCGGTTCACCAACCACAACAGTCACGCTGTTTATTTTAGTCAAGAATTTTGGTGGTTCTGAAGAAGAAATACGCAGTTATAGTAAATACTCACAGTGTTTCTGCAAAGAAGAGCAATGCAGCGCCATTGGGAGAGCTGCAGAAGACACAGGTACCAGTACTTTACCTTTCAGCTTCACAGTGCAAACACAGGTGTCACTTCCTACGTCGTTCTGTGCTTTGCACTGATATTCACCAACATCTGCAGCTTCGACATTAAGAATGCGAACGCTTGTATGGTAGTTTTTGGCTGTAACCTTGTATTTCTTACTACTGCGGATTTGTCTCCTGTCTTTGTACCAGGCAACGTCAAATGGAGGTGTTCCTGAAATCTCACATTCCAGGCTAACCTCAGATCCTTTGATGATGTCTACTGGAGAAGGCTTCCTGCTAAAGACAGGAGGTTCTAACAAGGGAAGAAAGGAACATTTAGAAAGTAGTCTGAAGCTGTTTGATTGACAAACAGTCTACTGATACCAGCTTCTGGAAAATGGGACTGCTGAGAATATCTACAGAATGGGCAAGACTTTCCTCATTTTCTATTCACAATATGAATGGAGCTTGCACAAAGGTGAGCATTATTAGAGAGCCCTTAGCCCCCCTGTAGAAAAGGTAAACAGAGGGGTGACCTTTGGCAGAGAGGGTACAGGTCTCATTTAGTTGGTAGTAACCTCCCACTGACACTAGTTGGTTTGTGTCTGTTCTTCCTCATCATATTTCAGCTCCTTGATATACCACTTCTCACTATGAACTGTCTTGAATATTAAAAAATAGAGAACTGGGGAAAAACTAGCTTAGGACTCATCGCATTAAGAGCATCATCTCTCTTGTTTAGGCACTGGCAGAGAGGATGAGGGGGCATCAAGAAACAAACACAACATGAAGAACAGGGCAGTCCTGAAATAAGAAATTAATCTCATGTTCCAATGTATTTCTGAGGGATACAACCACCAGGGGAAAAATAGGATGCAGTCGGAGAACAAGAGGATAGCTAACCTTTCACTGTGACTTTGGTGCTACAGCTGGCCTTGCCGGCAGGGTTGTGAGCTTCACAGATGTAGTCACCACTCTCATCAGTACTGAGATGATTCATTTCAAGCACGGCCACAGAATCAATGAATGAAGTCCGGAATTTTTCACTGGCAACAATTTCATGGTCATTTCTGAACCACACTACTTTCATCTCTGGAGATCCACTTACTTTGCACTCAAGCCGGGCTGAGTCACCCTGCTTGACTACTTTTGCTGCTTCTAGCTTCTTAGCAAACTTGGGTGGTTCTAAAAAACCAAAAAAAGTGTGGTCAGGAAGGTCTGAATTAATATTGGAGAGAAAATAGGAGGGAAAAGAACCAAATAACTGTGGGTTGCAAACACGGGGTAGGGAAATCACTTGGCAGTGTATCAAAGATCACCAGGGTGGGCTTGGCAAAAAACTAAAGAGAAGAAAAGGGACAAAAAGACTGCAACACAAGAAGAAAGAGTGCACACCTGTTACCATCAGTGTTGTAGTGCAAGAGTCACTGCCAACATCATTTGAAATGTGGCAAGTGTAGTGCCCACTCCTAGAAGAATCCACTGAATAGAGGGTTAAGAACCCAGCTGAACCTTCGATACCAATGAAACAAGTTGGACCAGATACAAGTTCTAAGTCTTCTTTGAACCACTTTACTGTAAATGGTGGTGTTCCTTTTAGTGTGGCCTTAAACTCCACTGTGGAATCTGGTATGGCTTGCTGGCTTTCAGGTTTTACTAAGAAGCTTGGTGGCTCTGCAGTTTTTAAGAAAAAGACACACTCAGTTACATCAGAAATGTCTTAAGAATGAAGAAAATCAGTGAGGCAAGCATGAGGACCAAGTTTTCAGTATTAACATAAAGATGTATAAGACTGTTATGTTAGCATAAGATTTAAGGTATTTTCCCAGCACTTATCACAGATAAGAAGTAATAAAAGAGTTTCAAACCTTTCACAGTCAGGACAGCACTGCAAGAATCGTTTCCAGCAACATTAGAAACACTGCACGTGTAATTTGCACTGTCTGCCAGCTCTAGATTAGCAATCTCGAGTGACATGGTGTTCTCATGGCACAGGCTTCTATATTTTGCACTGTCAGTTATCTCTTTTCCATCCTTAAACCATTTTGCAATAATGGGGAGTGACCCAGAGACTTTGCACTCCATTTGGATAGAAGATCCCAGAATTGTATCCTTTTTGGTTAGCTTTTTGATAAATACAGGAGGAATTGATTGATCTGCCCAACACAAAAAATAGCAAAAACACACTGGTTAACTTCTTGCTTATCTTTCACAGAGATTATTTTTTCATTCTCTTCCTGCTGGATTGGCAATACAAACCTAGCACAGTCAGAACAGCTTCACAGGTGCTACTTCCAAAGTCATTTTCGACCTTAAAACTGTATGTACCACTATCCTCCTTCGATACAGGTTCAATCCTGAAACTGGCCACATTGTTTTCAAAGCTCATTGTGTAGTATCTACTGGGCAGGAGCTGCTTGCCATCTTTGTACCATCTTATCCGGAGCTCTGGCGTCCCAGCCACTGTACACTCCAAAGTCACGGGGTCTTTTTCAGTGACTTTAAGTGATTTAGCCTTTTCTATGATCTGTGCAGGCTCTGAGGTATAAAGAGTGTGAAAATTATTGCCGTTAGCTACATAGATAGAGAACTGACTTTCCAAATACTCATCAAGGTTACACCTTGTACACACCTTGTACAAAAAGCAAAGCAAAGCATTTCTCCACGCCAGATTCATTCTTTGCCTGACAGGTATATCGTCCTCTGTGGCTGATGTCAACATTAGCAAGCTTCAGTGTGGCCACTCTGTTCTCGAAGGTAATGTGGTGGTGGTCATCATCTTCTAGTATTTTCTCATCTTTTATCCATGACACAGACAAGGGTTGAGCACCTGCTATGACGCATTGAAAGAATGCATCACCTTTCAAAATGCTGGTGACGTTCTCCAGCTTCTTGATGAAGGATGGTGGTTCTGTGATATGAGTTTTGTTTGTTGTTTGGAAGAGAAGTTGTGGAAAGGGAAGAGGAGAAAGAGAGGTCATATAAAGTTATCCCAGTCACTACACTTTAGCTGGAGCATATAATGTTTGAGGTATGCTTCCTAGAGGACTGACCTTTTAAGCTGAGTCTTGTGCTGCAAGAACAGCTCCCCCCTTCATTTGATATAATACACTGATATTCACCAACATCCGAGACATCACAGTTAGTCACGTTAAGAGTAAATACTAATTCTTTGGTGGACATGGCATATTTCTTGCTGCTGAACATCTCCTTATTGTTCTTCAGCCACTTCACCTCGAATGGAGGGGTACCAGTCACCTCACACTCTAGTGTGGCCTCTGAACCCTTCACTACCTCGGTGGGTCGCAACTCCCGAACAAAGGTTGGAGGCTCTATTGAGAAGAATGAGGGGAAAGTAGATAGTAACCTTAAATAGTTTTGTGGAGAGAAGAAGTATCTCCTACTTCCTCACTCCAGATACATGACAGAGATGACAAGATGTTCAAAACTAACCTTTTACTTTCAGCTCGATGCTGCAGGTCTCACTACCTGCATCGTTACGGGCTTCACAAACATAAGTCCCGCTATCTGCCACTCTGGCTTGAGTGATTCTCAAAGTGGCTAAACCATCTTTGAAGGAGATGCCGTACTTAGCTTGGTCAGTCACTTCATTCCCATCCAGGTACCATGTAATCTGGATCTCTGGCGTGCCTACTACCTGGCACTCGAAAGTGGTGGACTGTCCTTCACGTAAAGCTACTACAGAAGTTGGCATCTGAATAAATCTGGGGGGCTCTAGAAGATGGATAGAGAAGTTCATAATATTCAATAAAAAATAGGAAAAAAAAACCCCAGAATTTAGAGAAATAAAAGGCTAAAATGTCTCCTCCCCCTCCCACAAAAATTACATAGAGAAATCAGAACCAAAAAAATTAGAAGACTGGGTTGCACACCTTTTACAAAGAGAGTTGCTTTGCAGGTTGCAGTCCCCACATCATTGCTTATCTGACAAGTGTAGTTCCCAGAATCAGATGTCCTAGCTGTGAAGAGCTCCAGAACACTAGAAGTATCATCCTTCCAGACAGATCGATTGGCTCCAGACAGGAGCTCCTGGCTGTCTTTAAACCACTTTATCTGCAGAGGAGTAGAGCCTTTCACCAGTGCTTTGAACTGAACCCTAGCATTGGGCACAACCTCTTGAGACTGGGGTTTTTCCACAAAATATGGTGGTTCTAAAACATGCAAAAATGAAGAAAGGGGATTACTCTGAGATGAAGAAATCCAAAAATATGAATGAGAGATCTAACACAACACAAAGAAGGAACTCAGACCTTTGACTGTTAAGAACCCGCTGCATTGGTTGCTTCCTGCTTTATTTGTTGCTTCACAAGTGTAAGAGCCACTGTCTGTGCCTTCCAGTTTATTTATTTCCAGAAATGCAGTATTATCATGAAAAGAGTATTTGTGCTTTTCACTTGCTGTTATTTCTTGGCCATCCTTGTACCACTGGATACTTATAGGATGCGAACCAGACACTATGCACTCCAGGTGGACAAAAGACCCCTTAATGCTGTCCATTTTCTTGAGTTTTTTGGTGAATTTAGGTGGTATAATGAGATCTATCCAAGACAGAGCAAAAAGACAAAATATGAAATTCAGCCGTGATTGTGGCAGATGTCAGCTCAGGAGAAAAGGTTTTGTATCTAGAAGCAATAATAAGAGAGACCTCATACACACCTAGGACATTAATGCTGGCAGAACAGCTACTGCTCCCAACGTCATTGTGAACCTCAAAAATGTATTCTCCACTATCTTTCTTTTCTGCATAAAGCACCTTTAAGACTGAGACGGTGTCTGTAACACTGATCTTATATTTTGGGCCCAATGTCAGTTCCTTGCCATCTTTGAACCATTTGGCTGTGATAGGTTTTGTTCCTGAAAATTTACACTGCAAGGTTGCTGGGTCTCCCTCAGTAACATCAATTGACACAGCCTTGTCCACAATTGTAGCAGGTTCTGTTGTAAACAAGGAGATAGAATGTTAAGGGTATCTCTAAAAATCACAAGGGAACAATCTGAGATCATTGCAAGCCCTCAGGGTAAGACCAACCTTTGACAGTCAGCAGAGCAGAACATCTCTGAATTCCTGCCTCATTTTTAGCCTGACAGAAATATTTCCCATCANTCTTCAAAAACTGAGGAGGCTCTGGCAGGAAGAAAGTGGTTATGTAAGTACAGGTTTGGCATGTAACAGTGTGGCACAGAAACCACACTGGGATAGGAGCATGGCAGTGGTGTTCTGCACCTTGCACTAACCTTTCAGCGTGACCTCTGAACGGCAGAGGCAGCTCCCAACATCGTTTGTAACTCTACACTGATATTCTCCAACATCAGAAGCATCAAACCTGAAAACGTGGAGGCTAATCAAAGATTTCTCAATACTTATTCTGTGCTTCTTACTGCTTCGCACTGGTTTATCATCTTTCACCCAAAACACCTCGAAGGGAGGCGTGCCAAGCACCTCACACTCCAAAACCACATCAGAATCCTTCAAGACTTCCATGGATTGAAACTCCTTGCTAAAATAAGGTGACTCTACAGTGCAAAAAAGAAAGTGCAGGTTGCATTAATCATACTTTTGAAGACAGTAACATTGTATGAGCTTAAAGATACAAACTGTGTGGCAGGTGTCACACACACCTTTGACTGTAACAACACTGCTGCAGATATCTTTTCCAGCATCATTTTTGGCTTCACAAATGTATTCCCCACTGTCTTCAGTATCAACCTCTGAAACATGGAGCCTTGCCAAAGATTTTGTAAAAGATATCCTGTATTTGTCACTCTCTTTTAGCTCTCTATCATCCTTGAACCATGTGATTTTAATCTCAGGAGTACCAGTGACTTCACAGGTCAGCTCAGCATATCCACCTTTCTTTACCAGATGGGTTGGCTCTAGCTTCTCCTTGAAGGCAGCAGGTTCTGTGGATTTAAGAAGAGTGTTCAGGATAAAGAACAAAGGAAAGAGTGCCACTGGGTGACTCCAGCAGCTAGAATTTTAAATAAGAGTAAGAACGCAAACCTTTCACAAATAAGTTTGCACTGCATGTTACTGAACCAGCTACATTGGAGACTTTGCAGGTGTATTTTCCAGAGTCTGTTGGTTTGACTGCATAAAGCTCCAAGTAACTTGCTAATGCTTCTGTCATAATGTAGCAGGCTCCTCCTGTCACCAGCTCAGTATCACCTTTAAACCATTTCACTGTCAGTGGTGTTGTGCCTTTAAAGGTGCCTTTGAAATGTACAGTTGTTGCAGGCAGTACTTCTTGAGACTCTGGTTCTACAGTGAAGGTGGGTGGCTCTAGATTACATTGAAAGGAAAAAATTGTCAGGAGTAAGAGAGGACTTGCATTTTGTGAAAGAAAAGTATTATCACAAGATAAGAAAAATTCCAAGAAGAGTAAAATAAATTGCCAAACCTTTTATAAACAAAGTGCTACTGCTCTCTTTGCTACCAGCAGAGTTTGTGGCTCTGCAAATGTAGACCCCAGCGTCATTTGCATCTAGGTGTTTTATTTCCAAAGATGCCGAGCCTTCTGCAAAGTGTACTGTGTACTTGGCACTCGAAGTGATTTCAATGTCCTGCTTAAACCATGAGACAGTCATTGGAAGGGAGCCTGAGATTTTGCAGTCTAGGCGGCATGAGGTGCTAATGATACTGTCAATATTCTTCAGTGGCTTAGTAAAGAAGGGAGGGAGAGTGCGATCTGTTGGGAGTGAAAAAAAGTGACAGAAAGGAATACATGAGCAAAACAGGCATTCTGTTCTGCTTCTGGCTCTGTTGGGCACAGAGCAGAGTAGCAGGGATCTTTGCAAAGAGGCAGTACTAACCTAGCACAGTGAAGCTGGTAGTACAAGAG
>VZTN01021254.1:4001-26905 GCA_013400515.1 Erpornis zantholeuca | reverse complement strand
AAAAAAAAAGAAGGTTTTTCTCAAGAATGTGACTGGCAGCAACAAGAAGGACAGACCTTTGACAACCACTTCGGTGGTGCAGCTGTCACTTCCAACCTCGTTGAGAGCTTCACATGAGTAGGTCCCAGTGTCATCAACTTTCATTTCCAAAATATCTAGCACAGCCACAGAGTTGACAAAGGACATCCTGTGTGTGTTACTTTCATGGATTTCCTTATTGTTCTTGAACCAAGTAACTTGGATTTCAGGAGACCCTTTGATTTTGCATTGAAGGCGTGCAGAGTCACCCGGGGTCAGTAAATAAGACGGATCGACCTTCTTCACAAAGGATGGTGGCTCTGAAAATGGGAAGAAATGGGAAGAGAGGGGAAGAGATGGTAAAAAGGGGAAGAAGGGGAAGAGGAAAGGGAAGGGAAAGGGAAAAGGAAAAGGGAGAAAGGAAAGAAAGCTGAAATACAAAGCTTTGAAAGATTGCTTCCCAGAGCAAGAACAAAATAGAACTTCACAAGAGATCATCACAATCTCTTCTGAGCTGCAGCTTCTGGGCTTTTGCTTGCCCTCTTCATCTCTGCATGTAGGAGCAGTTCTTGCTTTTCTCTGGTGAAAGAAATATTGAAGTAACACACAGTGCACTGACAGGCAGCAGGGGAAAAGACTTTAATGGGAATGGACCAGGTGGCAGGTCTGAGAAGAATTCACAGTGTAATTTCAGCCCAAAGTCTTTTGCCTGTGAAAGAAGAAATGGGGAACCCAAGAAGATGAAAGGTAAAGGAGGCATAGAGCTATCTTACCTCTGACTGTGACGCTGGCAGACGAGGAGCTGCTTCCTGCCTCATTTGAAGCAGTGCACACATAGTGGCCTGAATCCTTGACCTTAGCCAGAGGAATCTCAAGCGAGGCTATTTTGTCTTCAAAGTAAATCTTATAATCTTTGCCTGGAGGGATTTTGTTTCCATCCTTTGTCCACCCTACAGTTACTTTCCTGTCTTCATCTACCTGACATTCAAGGCGTATTTTTTTGTTAACTGCTGACTGTACTGACTGCAAATCTTTAATGAAGTGGGGCTTGTCTATAATGACCATTTCAGTCTGGCAAATATCAGCCCCAAACTTATTGGAAGCTTTGCAGGTGTAAACCCCTCTGTCACTCGTAGTAAGAAGGGAAATTTCTAAAACATGTTTATTTTCCACTTTGGAGATCTTATGGTGGTCTGAAGGTGAAATAGTTGTTCCATCTTTCTGCCAGGTGACGTCAATGACTGGAGTGCCCGAAACAGTACACAGGAACTTGGCACTTTTGCCAACAAAAGTAGTAATAGATTCAGGTCTGGTAAGAAACGTTGGCGGAAATGCCTCTGCAAAACAAAGGGGTTCAATGTTATCAAGAGGTGAGGAACACAGCCGCATCTACCAGGGACAGAGAGCAAGAGAGGCCAGCTTGTCACTGGACACTCTTAAGCAAATGAAAACAGCAGTGAAGGAGATAAGAGGTGCTAAAGATGATAAATTTTGGCTTTCGGTTTTGTACTTCTCCAGTCTATATATTGATCCAGAGCTTGAAGGCATTTTGAATCTCTGGAGCAATGTATGAACTAAAGGAAAATAAACCAAAAGCTAGAACTTCCTTCCCCAAGACTGACATGTTTCTGCACTGTTCTCTCAAGATGGGCAAGTTTGCACCATTTCACTGTTCATGCGTTTTTTTCTAGTCTCTAGCACCTAGCACTTAGCAAAGACCACATAAAGACTCCTCCCACAAAGAGAAAAGTCAGAGTAAAAAAAGTAATCATACAAGAAACACCCAAAAGATAGTGGTTTTTTGCTTGTCTTTTCTTTTAAGAAAAAAACCCACTCTATAGCTCTCAATAGATAAAAAGTTTACAAATTGAAACCCTTTAAACCTTCTTTTGTTTGTTTAAGAAGATCTATTTCCCCAGTCACAGAATTCCCCTTTGGCCACGGCACAAAGATGTTCAGGTATGCAGAGCTGCATAACCTGCGTCGCAAGTATAGTTGCAGGATAAATTTAGGGTGCTAAGATAATTGCACAGTGACTGTTACACCAAGAAATCAGATTTAGAAGTGTTTCTTGTTGTCTGGAAGTTAAATAAACCTTATTCAAGAACGTATTCACAAAGCAATCCCATGCTGTTTCTTCCTGCTCTTTTTCCCCCTGAAACTTTCCCACTGAAACTTTTCACGCTGATTCCCTTTCCTTCATACAGAAAGCACCTAAAAGCAGCATTCACAAAGGTTATTCTTTTTCTATGCTGGTGCCTGCCAAAATTAGGTATGGATTATGTATCATAATGCCAACCAAGAGCCCTACCAAAAACATGTACAAGTACAGCAGTGAGAGTATTACAATACACCAAGATATTTTATGGAAAAGGAGAAGTGCTTGAAAGTCTGTACTTACCAGTTACTGTTAAAACAGCTGTAGAGCTTACGCTGCCATGCTGGTTGGAAGCCTTACAGCTGTATTCTCCACAGTCAACAACTTGAGGCCTTGGGATCTCCAGTGTGGAGAGGTAGTTGGAGGTGCGAATGGAGTATTTGTCCCCTTCATATATCTCTCGTCCGGCTTTGTACCACTGGAACTTGACATTGGGAGCCATCTCTACCTCACAGGTAAACTTGGCCACGTGATTTACAGCCACTTCCAGGGGTTCAAGCCTTCTCCTCAGGATCGGTGCAACTGAAATTAGAAGCAGAGAGTAACTCAAAACCCTGCCTGCTGACATTCTGAAATTAAGTGAGTGAGTGACTGACTGAAAAAAAAAAGTGACATACTTGCAATTCACATAAAGTGACTGTAAAAGAAAAAAATATCTGTAAAAAATTAAAGCAGTACCAGATTCAGTGGACAGACAGTCTTACAGTGCATAATGACATCAGGAAACAGTGGTGATGCTGGAAAAACAAAGTGAAATAGCAATGCAAAATAGGATATAAACATATAGTAAACTATCCTGGAGTTGTGAGAAATTATGGTGTGAATGAGAAATTGTGGTGTGCAATGACTCTAAAGAGTGAGACAGGGTGCAGCAGTGAGCAAAATGGGAAGAGCAGCTCCACTTCTCAGGCAACAATAGGAGAAATGGTTGGGATTAAGATACAGCTTTGTCCTGACCATGCTAGTGCACTGACACAACAAAGTTCCTGACCAAAGACTGGGGTAATGGAAGTGAGAGGCCTCTCAATGTGGTAAACGGAGACCATCAATCCAGAGAGAAAGGGGGCCCTCTGTTCAGTGGCATCATGGTATTAATATTGTATCTCTATTCAAAGAGACACATAGTAGGGGGGGTTGTTAGTAGAGCAGTGCATTAAAAAGATTACTTTAGCCCCATAATCCAACCTCTTTTAACAATTGTGAGTTTTGCTGCTGTTGCTCTTTTTCCACCTTGATTCAGCGCCTCACAGGTGTACTCTCCTTGGTGAATCTCCTCACACACTTTGCTTATTACTAGTGTGTATGTGTCCTGATCTTGCAAACACTTGAATTTGTTGCCTGAAGAGACCAGTTTACCCTCAAAGTACCAGTTCACCTCTCTGGCATTTGTTATGACAGACACCAGCCTGACACTCTGCTCTTCCTCCACAACAGTGTCAACCAGTTTGCTGTGTATCATGGGATAACTTTCTTTGCCCAGCTTATCCTCTAGCTTTCCAGCTGTAGTTTCCAGACCCACTCTGCTCTCTTCCTCACATTTTTCTTCCCTTTTCTCCTTTCTTTTCAGTATTTCTGTGGGTGTCTCAATAAGAGGATCTGCAGAGGCTATATCAGCATTGGCTTTGGCTGCACCCACATCCTTGATGTGACCATGCTCAGTCAGAGTGTCGATTACTTGGGCAGACAAAGGTTGTTCCAGTGGTATTTCTGCCTCCACAGTCCTCTCAGCCTTCTGGGGCTCCAGCTCAAAGATATCTTCACAGGGTTTTCCTGAGAGAAGTGGACTGGCATAGAATGGCAATGCTTTGCATTTTTCACCAGTCACAAGATATTTGTCTTCACAAAGGAGGGAATAAAAAGCCTCCTTCAAGACTATTTTCTGGTCAGCTGTCTGAATGCAGACGTCTCCCAAGGATACTTGGATTTCTGTGGGACTGCATCCTCCTGTGGTCACAACATAGGTGCACAAGGTACATGAATTCTCCTTGGTGATGTTTATTGCCTGTACATCAACATTATCCTTATCAGCCAACCATTCTGCAAATGAGAGGTTTTTCTCACTTACCACTGCAGCTTTCAGTGCATTTCTGATTTGAGACTTTATGTCTAAGTTGCAGCTCTTGGGAACCAGAGCAGTGAGCTCACTGTATTTGTCGAGGACTTGGCTTGGCTGAAGCTGGTGAGAGGACATTGTTTCATGGGATTGTCTCTCTGCCATCTGCCACTGCTTAAGTGGCTTGGAAAGATCAACATGTTCCTCCTCCATGGACTGGTTTTCTTCCAGAAGCAAGGGAAATCTCACAGCCTGTCCCTCTTGTATTCTTGCAGCAAAATCTTCCTTTGCTGTTTCCAGGAAAGAAATGTTCTCCAGGGGGACAGCTTGGCCCCCAGTGAAGGCCAGTTCAGAGAGAAATCTGGGTTCAGCCATCAGCTCACCTTGTGCTACCTGAAAGATCTCAAGGGTCTGGATTTGGTCACCATCCATGGCATGGCTCTCAGTGGTGCTTGACACCTGTAGAAGGGTTTGGGAAGCCTCTGTCTTCAGAGCAACCATTTGCTCTGCTGCCTTGGGGATGATTTTCTCTTTGGGCATGAGTATCTGTGCAGCTACAGTCCCAAGGCAGCCTGGCAGCCGTGTTGCCATCACTGCTGCGGGCACCACGCCCTGGGGGCCAGGAGGGAGGGTTTGCAGAGGCTCTGCCAGAAGCCCACTGCTCTCTTGTGTTGTGGCCACCTGGGTGAGCATCTCTTCAACACTCTGCGCTGCCAGACAGGTTGGTGGCAGACCAGGTAAGACATCCTCCCTGGGCAGCATGCACACTGCCTGGCTCATCTGGAGCTGAAGGAGGTTTGAAGGCTCCCTCAAGGGCTTAAGACTGAGTGCTCCTTCCATTGCAGGAAACTCACTGGCCTCCTCGTAGAAAAGGGGGCTTGGGTCCTCCGCCACTGCAGAATGCTGCAAGGCCAGGCTCTGCCTGCACACAGCATCCTCTTCAGGCAGCACAAGGAGCTCAGCAGAGCACGTGGCCTCGCCCAGGGTGCTCATGGCCCTGCAGGTGTAGAGCCCAGTGTCCTCCTCCATGCAGTCCCACACCGTCAGAGAGCCCGAGCCGTCGGGGTGGTGAGCAATGGAATGACGCGCACCGGAGAAGAGCTGCTCGCTCCCCTTGAACCACAGCACCTCGGGGCAGGGCTGCCCCACCACCGTGTACCCAAAGACTGCCGTGGAGCCCGGCGCACACTGCACGCTGTCCAGCTCCCTGGCAAAGCAGGGGCATCCTGGCTTCCTCTGGCGCACGTGCAGCCGGGCGCTGCAGGTGGTCTCACCGTGCACATTGCTGGCCACACACGTGTACTCACCCTCATCCTGCACGCCTGCATATGGGAGGATGAGGCTGTGGTCACTGCCAGCAAATACTAACTTACAGTCCATGGATGGGGTTAGCTTCATACTGTTGAAAAACCACTGAATTTTGGGTGTGGGGCTGCCAGTAACAGTCACAGAAAGCCTAGCTACATCTCCCTGCCAGACTTCAACCTCTGAGACCTGTTTGAGGAAAACAGGGGCTTTGCCCTCTTCCTCCATTTTCATCTTTGCTTTGCTGAAATAAACTGGTTTCCCTGGCTCAAATTCAAGTGTTTTCTCTCTATCAGGCAACTGAAGGCCGCTGCTGTAGCCTTCATTTCTTCCTTCCTCAGAAGAGGGAATAAGAGACCTAGCGATGTCTGTATGGAAAAAAATCGTTTAGTTTTACTAGAATATTTATGAGAATACTCATAGATAGCAATACACAGTGTTAGGGCAACTATTCTCCTATAGTTGGAGGCTTTCTCAATACTATACAGCAGCTAGCAATGAATAAGTCTGTGTTGTCCCCTTGCTGTCATACCAGCCAAAATGAGTAAGACATGCTGTGTTGTCAGGTTACTTAAGAATTTCCTATCTTGATCAGGATGGGTGTGTCTTTAAACCTGACATCACAGTATGGGTTAGGAATATCCCTCCAGGGTGCACTGTGAAAGTAACAATCAAGCAACATTGATGCATTTCACAGATATAATTAAAGTGTTATGTGTCATATTTGTATGTACACCTATGCAAACAAATACAGCAGAATAGTGCTAAGACCCTGATTTAATTCCAAACACCAACAAAAAAAGCAGAATGCCACAATTAGGATTGAAAAAAACCCCATGAACCAACCAAAAACCCCACAATATTTTCAGCACAGTAACCTTTCTTCTGATGCATAGTTCATGTCTTTAAACTCTATCTTTTGTCTAGCACACCAAAAGATTACCTCTACCTTATCAGCTTTGTCCTGGTTTTGTCATTAGACCCTTAAGTTTACAGCATAACTATTATGTTCATCACAAGTCTAAACCCTTGATTTAATATATTTGATTAGGTCTCTGCTTTTGAACTCCTCCCTGCCAAGATGTGGCCCATTAAAACTCCCACAACATCAGAGGAAAAGAGAACAGAACGCTTCTAAGATTTTTCTTTTTCTTGCCTTTGTGAAATTATAGATATATGTGTTGGACCAATAGTAGTTTAAAAATGAGAGGAAACAGAGGTCAAGAACATGCCATTCTCTGCAGGTGTTTGACAATAAAAACATTGGTGAAATCTGCAGCTTCCAGGAATGGAACAATTAATGGAAAAGCATGATGCAAGGAAAACCATTGGAAATCAAATACTGTTATTCTTATGGAGTCAAGTTTGTTCAGTCAAGACCCACAGTATTTGATGCTGGAAAGATAAAAGAATTTAAAAAAAAAAAGTGTGGGTGGATTAATGTCTCTAAGTACTGTAATGGTGAACCTTGATAAGCTTCTCAATTACAGTGCCTTCAGTTTTAAAACTTACTTAAAGATAAGAATTTTTGCTGCACTCCAACAACAAATATAAAAAAGAAGAGACTCTGTCACTCAATTCTTTCTCACTGCTTTTAGTAATTATTAATCTTGCCACAAATGCCATAATATAAATGACATAGCACAGTGCATGCAATGATTAACCGCAGAGAAGAGATGCTTAAAAAAACAGATTACAGCAGTCCTTCAGCATTACTTACCAGCCATGTTAAAACAGTAATAAATTGTGCAAGTAAATTTGGGAATGGGTGGCAGAATTGGGCCAATAAAATATAAAAATAAAAAATATAAAAATTGCAGAGTGAAACCCATGTTAATACAGAAGAATGCTTTATACACAGAAGTGTGGCAAAAATTAATGCACTTTTATGTGTTCCTGGATATTTATGAGAGAACGACTTTACAGATTCTACTTCATATTTTAGATATGTTTGTAAAATGAATAAAGTACAAGAAGCAATGGGCTTAAATAATTTCATATTTATTTCACAAATTAACCGTACATGTTAACATTCAATACACATTGATGACAAACAGACAAAATTAATTCTTTTTTTTAAGGTACTTGTTTTACAGAAATGAAGACAACATTAAATCTGAAAATAAAATTGTGAGCTTTCTGATTTCTATGAAAACACAAAATTTTGAAAAGAGATAGTCAAGCTATACCAGTTGTCCCAGACTAAATGCATTCAAACCTAGGATTACTCCAGATTTAATAATTGTAGCTTAGGTGAACCAGGTGCTCCTGGCTAATGTATGAAACTTAAACCAAGACCTATAAATTTACATAAACCACAAACACCACTACATGGGTAGAGATGCTTGGCCATATATTTCAGATGTGAACATGAACTTGGACCTGTTTGGCTTTTGCTGCTGTTGCTCTTTTTCCACCTTGATTCAGCGCCTCACAGGTGTACTCTCCTTGGTGAATCTCCTCACACACTTTGCTTATTACTAGTGTGTATGTGTCCTGATCTTGCAAACACTTGAATTTGTTGCCTGAAGAGACCAGTTTACCCTCAAAGTACCAGTTCACCTCTCTGGCATTTGTTATGACAGACACCAGCCTGACACTCTGCTCTTCCTCCACAACAGTGTCAACCAGTTTGCTGTGTATCATGGGATAATGTTTAATATCCAAAACCAAGTTATGGGCCTCTTTCTGCTAAAAAGATTCAGATTTACATGCAAAATAAACACACATCACAATTGCTCAGGATTTAATCAAAGGTCCTCTGACTTCTTTGACTTCGGAACTAAAATGTCACAGCTGACACAGAACTTCAGACAATTCATCCCAGCTTCCCTAAGGACCTCTGCTGTCTAATGAATCAGTGCTACACATCTGCACAAGGAATGGATTAAGGACACATCATGGAGTAATTCTTTCCCAGCACAACATTGGGTCAAGACAGTTGTGTTTCTCTTTCCTACCACTGTTAGCTATGAGAAAGCACAATTAGCTCTGCCTTTTAACATACAAATCTTAAATATTTATCAGGGGGTTATGACAGAGAAGAAACTGAAGTGACACATTTGCATTAGCCTAAACACTTCAGTCGTTTTGTCTGGGTACTGGGTCATTAGAACTTGCCACTCCTGACTTTAAGTTTTTATCAGGCAACATGATTGGGCAAGGTGAAAAATTACTCCCAGGTGAGTGATGCAATAATCTTAGAAAATAATCGATTTTTTGAGGCATGCTGGTCTCACTGTGAGGACACATCAAACTCAGAAATAAGAAATTGTATGAACATAACTGAACATACTATAGGAGTTATTTTTATGCTTGAAATCACCGCTCTCCTTAAAGCTGTTTGCAAGGCAAATGACAGCTATTTGTAAATAACTGGAAGAACCTCATTAAGAGGTAAACAAAGTAAAACTAATTTTTGCTTAGGGATCTTGAACTCAACATCTCGTTCCTGACATATGGGTGACTGGAAAGCTGGTACATGCATTAGAGAGTTATTTAGTTTCTGAGAAACTTTGATTCATACCTTTCCTCCATTTTCTTAATCAATTTATCATTGTTTATGTAAGATAGATTTAATTCTGATTTAACTATGTCAGCTACTGCTGGTTCCTCCTAAATATTAGCATTACTTTAAATATAAAAATATATATTCCCATTGAGAACATTAATGTAAAAATCTCCTGTGCTGAGAAAATGCCACAGATTACAACTGAATATATTCCACTTATTTCTGGTCATCCCGACACATAGCACACTTAACTGTTCTTAATTTAAAAAAGAAAGAAAGGAAGAAAAAAGGAATATGTAGATATGTAGTTCTAATGTGAAACAAGAATACTGCATAAAAATATCTTACTTTTTCACTACTATGCAATTTTACAAATGACACTGGAATACAGGAACAACCAAAATTATTTTAATGAATTTACAGTAACATAATTGATTTGTTATTATTATGCTCCCTCTCTCCTTTCCCTTTAACTCCTAAAAATACAGTACAAAATATGCTTTCATGTTTATTACTTGGTAATAGAAATTAAAATCCTGTCCAGTCTCTACTAATGCAAAATTTTCATTTTTCTTCCCATTGCTCTGCTTTTTTAAAACAGCATAATTTTATTGAATTAAGAAAGGCATTTAATTCCATGTGTCAGTAGAATGAGGCCCATAGATGTAAGAATTTTGCAGTGATAGAAACTGTAAACAGGATTTGAGTCATGTTCTGACGCAACATTGTGAGAAGGGGGAATACCCATTTAAGGAGTTCTTTAACAGAACTATACCCAAACTAAACAGCAAGCATAAGTTAGTGTTCCATACCTCTAGCTTACAAGAAAAAGGGGGTGTCTACATTTTTCGGTGATTTCTATCCTACATAAAACAGTAGTGATTGCACTGTTACAGACATATGGGTATATGTACATTATAAAAAAAATTAGTCCTACGCAAATGAGTGTCAATTAAAATATCTTTACAAGAATGAGCAAGGAGTATAGAAGGAGCTTGAAATATCCCTCAGTGCAGAAAGTGTGCACAAAATCTATGCATGGATTAAATCTCACTTAAATTCCCCAAAGAAGGCAAATCTAAGTGAAACACAAATATGCCCACAGAGTGGTTTTCACCACTAAAGAGATGAAAACAATGCCCCTAAAATGAGTTCTGCATTTTCACCTGCAGTGAACAACATCATAGAAACACTTAGTATTTCAAGACAGACTCTGAAATAAATTATGGAAATTTAGTATAATGTTAACACAGCACAAGTCTCAGCTGTTCCTGCCCTGTTAGTAGCTATACATTTGTACTGCCCACTGTCACTTTGCATCAGGTGTTCAATAGTAAGACTGTGGAAGCCGTTCTGCTCTTCCTGTGCCCAGTACCTATCCCCTTCCAGCAACACCCCATCCTTGTACCAGCAGACACTTGGACGGGGGGAACCAGTCACAAGACACTGGAAGCACACTGAGGCACCTACAAATGTACTGTAGTCAGAAATGAGCCTCACAAATCTGGGAGGAGCTTCTGTGACCTGGAACTCAAAGCTGCAGCTCTCTGAGTCCTCTGCCCTAAACTCAACCCGTTCCTCTTCGGATGGCTCTGCAAACACATCAAAACTAATGTTGACACGCTTCTCCCCTTCCACTTCCTGCTCTTGCTGAGTCACTGCAAGCAGTCGGATCGCTTTTTCTGAGTCATCTCTGTGCGGCTCAAACTCAAATTCCAGCTCTATTTCTGACTGGTCACCTGGGCTTACAGTCTTACTCAAAAGCAAGTCACACTTCTGGGGCTTCTGTGGTTCACCGCCTGTGACTATCTCACTGCTCACTGCATTTGCTTCCTGCTGAGCCATGACCACAAGGGAGCCTTTGCACATTGCTTCTCCCAGCCTATTCATTGCCTGACAGTGATACCAGCCACTATCAGGAGGTCCTACAGTTTGGACCTTCAGACTGTGAAGTCCCTCCTTCTGCCTCACAACATACTTCCCTGTGCCAGGTGTCACACGGGTGTCACCTTTGAACCACTGAACTGCTGGGACAGGAGTACCTGTTACAACGCACTCAAAAACTGCATCTAAGCCTTCTGTCACCTTGATATCTGTAATGGGCACGGCGAAGCGTGGAGGCATTTCAGTTACTTGGAAATCAATTTTTATATCCTCATTGTCCCCTGCTGCCAGGCCTGCAGCTTGTTCTAACAAGGCAAGTGGAAGTACATCTAGGGAAACCACCATGCTCTTCTTGTCTGGGCTAAATTCAGGACTGGTAATGATTTTGACCTGCTTCTCAAACTCTTTAACTTCATTTTCATCCAGCTCCACTTCCAGGAGGATTTCCTGTGGTGAAGGGGACCTTGAAGATGTGTTTTGCTCCATGTCAAAGTGTATAACATGCTGGTGGGTGACAGGGGGTGGCAGTGCCAGTGAACGTCCATCTTCAGGCAAAACTTCCACCTCTGCAATACTTTTAGCTTCCCCGACGATGTTCACTGCATGGCACAGGTACTGTCCTTCATCGGCTTTCTGGACATTAGTGATTTCCAGAACATATATGTCCCCATCCTTCTCTATTCGCACTCTCTCATCCAGCTCCAACAGAGACTTATTATGGTACCACTTCACTCCTGGCTTGGGCACGCCCACCACCTCAGCCACAAACGTCAGTGTGCTGCCCTCATACAACCTCCTACTGCTCAACGCCTTGAGGAATGCAGGTGGCATGTCCCTGCCTGATGGCTCCAGGGCTTCGCAGGGGGTCATAAACCCGTTTGCCTGGGGCTGTTCTGGAGGCTGATGCCTCCTCTCAGAGGGCGGGAGCACGGTCAGGGCATCCATATACTCCCCGGTGGGCGTCCGGTAGCGTTCTGGTGGCGTGCTGTCCCCTGATGCAGAGTAGGGTCCCTCGAAGGGTGTGAAATATTGCTCTGAGGACGTGTTGCCTTTTGATCTCTCGGAGAGTGTGGAGTAGTGCTCAAGGGCCATGCTGTACACTGAGCCCTCGGACGGCGTGGAGTAGCGCTCAGGCGGGGTGCTGTACCCTGAGCCTTCGGATGGTGTGGAGTAGCGCTCGGGTGTGCTGAGTGGCGTGTGGTAGGATGCTGATGAAGCAGTTTCAAAGATTTCCACGGAGGAGGGAGGTGTGTAGAAGCGGTCTGAATCAGGTGACTCCTCTCTGCTCCCACTCTCCAGCTCTATAGACATTTCTGACTCAGGAGAGAAGGGCCTGGCAAGTTCCTGATGGTTGTTGTAATAATCATAAACCGTGCTGAAGGTAACCTCCTCCACTTCCAGTGAAGTGATAGTTTCTTGCTGCTCCCTCTGAACTGTTCCTTTAAGATTTGGAGTTTCATATATCCCAGTGGATCTTAAATAATTGGCCAGGGAAAAATTAGACTCCAGCTCTGAGATTTGAACAGCACTGGTCTCTGGACCTGCAGAAGTATCCTCCCACATTTCTTCTCCATCCAGGCTGTTCTCAGAGGCTTCCTCAGTGGGAGTCCTCTTCTTGTCCCAAGACTCCTTCCTTTGCTCCTCCTGTGCCACAGGGTCATCCATTACTAACCCAAATATGAGTTTCCCAAAAGAGAAGCCCTTGGTTGTGTTTGGTTCCTGTTGGATGTCTCTGAGCATTGCCTCAGGGGAACCTGTGCTTTCTATCTCACAGATGAAGCTGCTCGTTTCTGGTTCAAAGACCTTTTCTGTCCCAGAACCACCGTCTTCTTCCTCAGCCTGATGCCCAGCCTGTAGTTTCTTTTCACGTGCAGCTTTTTTCAAGTCCCTAATGAAGCTGTCACTCTGGGAGTCTGTGATCTCCAGTCGTTCCCCACTCTCCCACACATGTGTTTCCTGAACTCCTCTTTGGAAACCTGCTGTGGGCTCCACCAGAAACTCATTAACTTTTTCCTGAAGTAAGTCCTCTCCACAAACACTCACCACTGACTCCTGCATTTCTTCAGCAGAATGTCCCTCTTCAACAGATATCATGATGCTGCCAAGATCGTCATTAGGAGTTAGCAAATCAGCTGTTGTGATTTCTCTTGGCTGTTCTTCCTGGCTGTCAACCTCCTCCTGCTGCATCCTGTAGCTCTGACGCAGTTCCTCACTCAGAGACATCTCTTCCTCAGGCACATCATGCTGGTGCACAGGGGAGATGAGCCCAGTGACTCTTACCTGCAGACTTTCTGCTGCTGTGGGGGTTTGTGCCTGTTCCGTGTACACAGTCTCTGCAGCTGGGCAAGGCTCCACAAACTTCTTCAGATCAAATGTGATCTCAGTCTCAGACGGCAACAGCTGCTCTCTGAAATGCACTTCCTCCAGATGAACTTCAGCTTCCTCAGCAAAAACCTGACCTGAGTTTTCTATGCCAGGAGGAGCGGGGATTAGCTCCAAAGAAGGGCTGCATGCATCAGACTCAATTTCTTGCAGCATTTGCCTGTCACTGTGCATTTCCCAGTGTGTGGCATCACCATCATCAATCAGATCTTCTTTACAAAGATTATCATCAGCTTTAACCTCCTGTTCAATATCAACTGATCTCTCTTGCTCCTTGTCCTGTTCTTCCTGCTGCTCTCTTGTATAGAATTCATAAAGGCCAAACTCCTCCTTTGTGGGGGTGCTGGCAATGTGGTCCTGCGGGTGGGGCACACTTTGCTCTTCCACAAGAGGCACATCAGGAGTTACTGCCTCCCAAGCAGGGGCATCACACTCTGTGCACGCATCACTTCCCTCTTGCACCACAGGTGATATAGGAATGAAAAATTGTGAATTCTTAGTCTCCTCTGCCAGAGCAGACTCCTCAGGGGTATGTGTTTGCTCTTCCGCTTCCATAAAGGACAAATCCTTACGCTCTCCTGCCAGAGCAGACTCCTCAGGGGCATGTGTTTGCTCTTCCACTTCCATAAACAACGAATCCTTACCTTCCCCTGCCAGAGCAGACTGCTCAGGGGCGTGTATTTGCCCTTGTGCTTCCATAAATGGTGCCTTCAAGATGTCCCAGGACAGAGTATCTATATGTGGTAGCACCTTGCCTCCTTCAGGCTCCAGCTCCTCAGAAAAATGGCCTGAGTCTTTGGCCACCAGTTCACATCCTTCCCTGGATATGGTAGGGTGCAATTCAACAGTATCAATTCCAAAGCTATGTTCCTCAGAGACAGCTTTTCCCCTATGCTGCCTCATCTCAGAAATACCATCTGTATAACTCACCCTTTCTTCTGTATTGCTCACTTCTTGCCTTCCATGAACTTCTGTGATATCCAGCACTGTTGTTTCCTCCATCTCACTTTCCCTGAAGTGAGGAGTTTCCTCACACTCTTCCATTTGCTCACCAGGAGGTGGAGACAACCTCAGGGACCATGGTAGGTGGGCTTCCTCCTCCTTGGGGCGTGCAGTTTGTTCCTCTTCATCTTTCCCAAGTATGCTGAGGCCTTGGAGGTACAGAACATGGTCCATGGCAGGCAGTGCCTCAGTGCCTCCATCCTCACTACACACCTTGGGTGTGCTGGCCTGCACCCTCAGCTCAGAGGCAGTCTGTGCTGTTCCAGCCACATTTGTGGCCACACAACAATATTGCCCAGAATCTGTGACAGAGGCTTCTTGAAGGTGTAAGCGGTATATGCCATTCTTGCCTTCTTCAAACCTCAGCCTCTCACTGGCAGAGAGGCTCTGGCCATTCAAGGACCAGGTCACAGCTGGAGGGGGCTGCCCAGACACAGCACACTCCAACACCACTTCCTCTCCTTCATGGCAATGAATGTGTGCTGGGGCTTCTGTCACAATTTGGGGTGGTTCATTTCCCATATCAAATGAAAACTTAAATTTGTGCTTTATGGTGGAAGCAGCCTGCTCTGGAGTGAGACGCAGGGTCTCCCTCATCTCTGTGTCTTGCTTTGGTGTTGGAGTGGGGGCAGTGATTTTGATTTCCACAGGCAACGACAGCAAGTCTGAGTCTGGAACTGCACTTGGCAGTCTCTTCTCTGCTGCAAAGGCCAGACCAACTTCTTCCTCCTCCTCCTCCTCCTCCCTCACTTTCTCCTCTTCCTTCTTCTCTTTCTCCCTTTCCTCTTCCTTCACCTTCTCCTCCTCTTTCTTCTCCTCCACTTTCATCTCCTCCTTTTCCTTCTTTGTGTACCTATAGGCTGGCATTCGCCGCCTCACGTGGAGCGCAGCTGAGGTGCTGACTGTGCCCAGTGGGTTGAATATCACGCAGGTGACGGTGCCACCATGCTGTGGGAGCACAGATGGGAAGGTCAGTGTGGAGCAGCACTCTGTGGTGTGAACAGCAGTGCCCTGGATGCGCCCCACGGGCTTGTCGTTGTTGTACCAAGTGACGGTGGGCTGTGGGCGGCCATGGAAGAGGCAGGAGAAAGCGCATCTTTGTCCCTCAACAGTTTCCTGGGGCTTGACTTCCTGTACAAAGAGGGGTGGGCAGGGCTCCAGGAACCCACCTTGTACCTGCCATCTCTCCCCCATGGCCTTGGTTCTGGAGTATTGCTTCACTACCTGCACTCTGAGGGGCTTAGAGCCAACCATTGTGGCAGCCACCTTAGGAGGGTTAGGCTTCCCAGGAGAGCCCTCCTGGGGCATGGACATGAGGGATTCCTGCTTCTTTTTCAGTGCTGCCCTCTTTGCTTCCCGCAGCTTCTGCAGCTTCCAACGAATCTCCTCATCCAGGAGCTCCTCAACATCGGGCACCGTGCGCCCGTGCTCCCTACCGTGCTCCAGCCCCGGGCGGTGAGGCCCCGCCAGCGGCAGGCTCTGGAAACGGATGGTTCGTACCATGCCCCGGGCTGCTGAGAGGTCCCCGAGCTCAGCCTCCTGCCCCTTGTCAAAGGGCGAGCCCGTGCAGCGGAGCACCACCCGCAGCCGGTCCTCCCGCCGCTGCTGCAGCAGGCACTCCCAGCTGGGCCGCAGCCACTCTGCTCTCCCGGCCAGACCCGAGCCCCGCCGCTCCCCTCTGCGTGCCACCAGCAGCGAGGCGGTGGACTCGGCCGAGCCCTCGCTGTTAATGGCGAATACCCTGTAGCTGCCAGCGTCGCAGTCCCGCACATCCCGCAGCTCCAGGCTGGCGCAGTGTGTGTGCTCCGTGCTCTCGGTGCGGATGACCTTGCGGCAGTCCTGGAGGACGGGCCGGTTGTTGTGAAACCAGGCCATGTGTGGTGCTGGGAGTGCCACCAGCTCGCACCGGAAGAATGCAGGGTCCCCCTCCACGACAGACCTACACCTCAGGCCCTGTGTGAAGATGGGTTTGCGGTTCTGGGGGCAAGTCAGCACCGCCACTCTGCCGCGTCCCTTGAAGTCCACCACGCTGTGCTGTTCTGCAAGAGAAGGAGACTGCGTTACTACGTGTCGCACTCTGCCTACCGTCTGGTTGTAAAAAAGTAGCGATATATTGAAATAAAAAATGGGCATGCAACAGATTTCATCACACACCCAGGAAAAAAAGTAATTCACTCACCATATTTGTTCGAATAAACGCAACGCCTTGCTCTGTTTTAAATATTGACACGAAAATCGTTCGTTGTCTGTTCTTTCTTCAGACTGTGGAAAATTCTTCTTGAACAAGCAAAAAAAGAATTTCAAAATAACATGTTCTTCTGCGTGTATGTTTTTGTTGCCTGGAAAAGCTGTGTGTCTTTGGGTGGCAAAGAAGAAAATCTTACCTGACTTGCAGACAGTAGAATAAACGCCCTTTCTGACCCCTCTGTTTGTAGATATGTTCAAACAATTGAAAAAAGTATTTTGAAATATATTTTTTTTAAAAAAAGTAAGTAACATGAAATGAGAAGGCGTTTATTCGAACTAATACAGCCACTAACTTCACAGTGTTATGCACAGGGGAAAAAAGCAAGCAACATGAACCACGTATGCTATCTGCAAGCCAGGGTAAGAGATGTATAATGATGAATTAATGTATGTAAAAAAAGTGCAAGGGATCAATGGGAATGTGTAGCTTTCACATAACCTAAACAACAAATACTCTCTTCATCTATCCATTCAAAGTGTCCATTGAACTGATTAATGTTAGGCTGCTAACTTGTTTAAAAGTAATACAATCAAGATTTGTATAACTTCCTTCTGAAGTAAACTATTCCATGCATTCAAAAGGAAATTTAACAAATAAGAGCTCTATGAATTGGCTGCAAAGCATGAAGGAAAAGTTAAAAATATGGCTGCACAATTATAAATTTGAAGTTTTAAACATATTTTAAAACTTGAATAACCTTATAATGCAGGTAACCCTTTGCATATCAAAACAAACATGCAACATGTTCCAATATGCTTTAAAGTGTGTCTTTCCCCATCAGACACTTCATGGAAGCTGATAAAAGCTTTTCACAACATTACTAATAACTGGTATTAATTATTCTCATTGGTGATTGTACCTTTCACTTCCATTTCAACTTCTTCCCCTAGCTTCTCATGAACAACTTTTTCAGGAGCTAGAATAAAAAAGACAAAGATTTTTGAGCTATAATTGCTAAATGGGCCAATCGACACTTTATATAGTAAAAACACCCAATCTATTTCACAAAAACACATAAATTCACATGTACATACACATAAATGCATGCCAAACAATTCAAACACCTGATAAATTTTGAGAACAGAGTAATCAAATATATTCAAACTTGTTTGCAATATACATTTTTCTATAAGATTTGCTTTCTTTTTGCAGGGTGGGGGAAAGTTTCTAAAACAACATGCCTTTATCATGCCATAAATCCCTGAAAAAAACATTCAACAATCCACAGACTAATGAGATACTTCTCGTTCTGTATCATCTCCTAGGGAATGAATAGACTGGAATGCAGTGATGATGCTATGCATGGGGAATGGACACTTGAAAGGAACATGCAGTTGCCAACCTGTCACTTTCAGATGGGTGCTGCACTCGGCTTGTCCTGCAGGGTTAACTATTCTGCACTTGTATATACCCTTGTGGCTCTGACCAACTTTCAGTAATCTTAAACTGCACAGTGGCCCATCATGTTTTATGGAACACAGTGCAGACTCCTCAACTATTATCTGATTGTGCAGCCAGACTACACAAGGTGTAGGCACACCTTCCATTATGCAAAAGAGAAACACATCATCTCCTTCTTTTACAGTGGTTTCTGAAGGCAGAGTTTCAAGAAACTCTGGTGCTTTGGCGTCAGTTTCTGTGAAGTCTTCACATGGCACAACATCAGGATAGTATACTCTGTTTCTTTGCTTCTCAGTTTCATATGGTCTTTGGGATGTAGGTATGAACAAGCTCGAGGTTTTCTTCAGAGATTCTTGCTTAACTTCAGATGCTTTAAACTGACAATCTTTGGCTGCTTTAAAGCTTTTAGTATCTGATTCAAGAGTAATTTTTGTTACTGCTTTGGCTTGTACTTCTTTTGCTAGGTAAGAATAAAGTTAGGAAAAGGATTAGGTCACATGTTTTGCAGGAATAAAAAAACATCTTTATACTTAGGGGGAAAACCCCACTAATTAGTATTGATAGAATATGTCATATATTAGTACTAAAACAATGCTATTAAACATAAGTGATTGGACATTTAAGAGCTCTGTTCTTGTTAGGCTAATTCTAGGTAACAGTTAAGACTGTGGGACTTTCATCTTGATCCATAATGATTAAAAAAAGCATATCTTTGCTTCTAATTTAGAGCCTTAATTTGAAAAGTAGCAGCAGAAGATTATGTGAAGTGCTTTTCCCAGCTCTATAGTGAAGAAAGAAAATTTCAATAATTAAAAGCCAAATCAACAGGGTCAATGTCTTTCTCATTATTCATCTTAGTTTTCTGGTCTTGATTCCTTTGAACTCATCGGAAATACTATCACCTGTGGTGATAACACATTTTTTGGGTCTCCATTAGTGGTAACACTACTAACATTTTAATACTCTGAAGTCAGGAAGAGGTGGAAGGATCTTTAGCAAAAAGTAAATAGTTAATGTATTAGGAAAAGTGAAAGATAGAAGGCAGTTTATTATTGCAGTAATACAATACTTGGACCCATTAATCCTTTCAATAAAATTAACTTATATTGCCAACTTTGGAATTGGGATCTTGGATTTGTTGGAGACATGCTGGAGTTTGAAATTATCTGGTATCTAATTCAACATTGCATCTGACTTTCTTTTCTTCCTTAAACTCCAGGTCCAGGAATTAAGAAAATATAAAAATTCCTACAAGCCTGTTTTGCTTTCCATCTCACTGCATGTCATGATGGATATGAGGAATAAAAAGCCTGAGACATCTGTGGCTTCATAGGAAGAGGCACAGAGTTACAATACCAACTTCCCAGTGCTGCACATCACTTATGAATAGAGCTGTGAACGCGGAGGAAAAACCCCAGAGCATTATTACTAGAGCTTTCTCAATGAATACTGATACTAAAGAAAATGTGAGTGAGCTCCAGGCAGTTATAATGAAGCTGCAAAAGGTAAGTGATAATGTTAAAAGTCAGATAACCACCTTTGACTGTTAGTATTGCGGAAGTTGTTGTCCCTCCATAGTCATTATACACAGTACAACTGTACACTCCTTGATCTGTCTGCTGGACATTTAGGATTGTGAGCAGAAGAACATTCCCATTTTGTGATATCTTCAATTTTTCAGACAGTTCTATTTTTTCACCTTCATGGGCCCAAAGAAACTCATAGAATTCATTTTCTAAGGCACATATGAACTGAGCAGTGTCACCACATGTCACAGTTAGGTCTCTGAGTTGCAAGAGAATCTTTGGAGGGACATGTTTCTTTTCCTGAGAGGTCGTCATAGAGATTTTGGTGCTCTGAGATGTTTCAGAAAGGACTGCTGTGTGCATGCCTTTCATTTCTTCAATTGATGTAGCCTTCATGGTCAAAATTTCTGATACACTTTCAAAAACCTGTACATGCAATTCCTGTGATGGTTGGTCCACTGATTTAAATTCTTTTTGATAAGTTTCAATGTTCTTCTTTGTGAGAGGAGAAACATGAAGTTCTGATATAGCCTGTGACCGGATAGACTCTTTTACATCTTTCCCAGAACTTTGCCTATCTAGGGCTTGCACTGTGTAATCAAGTAACAAAAACAACATTAGTATCTAAAGAACTTTACTGGGCCATGCTCCAAACAAAATCAAACAGCACGGAGGATGAAAATGAATGATCTTGATTTGAAAACACAGCATGCCAGATGTACTACTCTGTTGACACAGAAGTTATCCATTCCCATGAATGAATGACAAGTGATGCCTAAGCTAGTCATGCAGTAGATACTCAGTTGGTGCTTGTCTCTTCTTTCACCAAAGTGGTCCATTTTAGTATTGGAAACTTATGGCCTTTTTAAAGGAGGTATTTTCTTTTTTTCCTTTTTTTTTTTTTTCTACAGAGTAGTGCAAAATACCTCGGTCATTCCTATAAAGATCACTAAATCAATTTTTTAAAAAAATCTGAATGCCTTCATTAAAGCATTTCTATTCTTTGGCCTATATTGAGATAAGAACTTGAAAATTTCCAAATGTTACAGTTTAAAGACAGGAAATGAGAGTGGCTGGGTTACTGAGGGTACTATTAATGTTAGATGGGAAAGAAAAGGTGTGAAACAAGGAAAAAATTAGTAACAGCATAGAAGTGTGGTATACAACAAATTGAATCCCTTTGAAGTAAAAATGGGGCTTTACCTTCTGCAGTCACTGTAAGTGTAGCTGTACAAGTTGTTTCTCCAGCACTATTTCTTGCCTTGCAAGAGTATTGGCCAGCATGCTCTAAGAAAGCATCTACTATTATCAGTATTGCTGTGCCTGTAGACTCATCAAAGTGGAAAACTAAGTCTTTTTTTGGCAACATGAGTTGTTGATTATGAAACCACTGGATTTTTGGTTTGGGCCTGCCAGAGACTCTAGCTTGAAATCTGACTGATTCCCCGCTGCACACCCTGCAGTTTGAAATAGGCTGGATAAAGGTGGGCCTTTGGCCAATAGATTCCTCCTTAAGTGAAACAGATGAAGAAACATGCCAAGGGCACTCTGATGTAACTTCTTCAACCTTTTTAAATCCTGAAAAGAAGCATGCCAACTTTTAATTTCTTACCCTACACTACAGTAAATTTTCTCTCTCATTCAAGATTTTTTTTCTAACTTGCAACTTAACAGCATGAATTATTTTCATTCATCATTTATAAAATCTATTGCAAAAAAAACCCCCAAAATACTTACGGTTAAATAATAGCAAGGACAATATAGAACAGCAAATTATCCAAACAATATTTCTGCTTTAAAACTTTGATCTATGTTCCATCAATTCATATGAATGTAAACTATTTCCTTTCTGTTGCCAAAGGACCTGCTACATACCTCTATTTTGGATGTTTTTTGACACTTTCAAAGTAATTTATTTTATACAAAAACTCCTACTAGACTGTCTTCCCAAGCAAATCAAAGAATGTGTAAGCAAAAAACTTCCATTAGAAAGAAGGTTTTCACCATCTTTGGCGCATGACACTTTCTAAGACTGGAGTGAATGAAAAGGAGGGAGCATGAAATATTAAAAAATTGTGAAATACATTTTTCTGTTCACGATATATATTTTGGAGACATATAGTTATGCTGTGGACATTGTATGCAAAATGGCAGCAATTAATTGCGTTAAAAGACAACATGACAGACAACAACTCACATATAAGCACCAGTGTAAATTAAGATGATTATTGGAACATGACCTGAACGAGACAACGCCTTTAATTGCACAGTGTACCTTCTAACTTCAAGGTAGCAGTGCTGGTCACTTGGCCTACAGAATTACTCGCCACAAAGGTGTAGATTCCTTCATCCTCGGGATAAGCTTCAGCAATCTCCAGCTGGTAAGTGTCTTCAAACTGAGTCATTCTAAAAAACCGTGATGGCTTGATCTCCTTCTCTTTGCTGTACCAAGAGACTTTCAGATCTGCTCAGGCAAAAGAAGGAAAAAAGAGGTGTAAATGATGATATTCTACTAGCAAGTAAACACTATTTTTGTATTTATATCTTTCAAATGTCTTAAACTCAAGTATCTAATTTTAAATGTGCCTTGTATTATTCTGGTAAAGCATGATGAGTGGAAAGTAACTTACTTGATGTTTTAGATTTTGATTTGTGCACTGGAAATATTTGTATGGCAAAACTTATACTGGTGCAGATATATTACTGAGTAAAAATAGTCCTTCCTTGACCGATTTGTGTAAAAATTTAAAAATATTTTGCTATTACTTATATCAGAGAAAATATCTTCTTTTAAATGTGATTTTGTTACAATTGCATGATTAAATAGGCTATAAAATACCTAGCTTGAAGAAGTCGTTTAGCAAAACATTCTTTTGCTAAACACAACACCTTCCCTCATTTTGTTGCAAATATTACATCATATTTCTTCAGAAAGATTTATATATTCCTATATAAAATGTTGTATTACTCGTATAGATTCTTGTAGATTTTGGAGAGAATTGAAGCAGACTTTAGCCTTTTCTCTCCACCTATCACGGTACTACATCATGAATCATATGTTGTTACTGTAATAGTGTGCTATTACTGTGATCAGAATAGTGTTTTCAGTAGCCAGTGGCACAATGTGTACCATTAAATGACTGTACTTGCAGTAATGTGTTACCTAACCTAATATAAAAGGTTTTTACAACACAAGTGAGAGGTATGCAAATATATTTGGATAGAGTTTGCGATAAAGGAAATTTTCAGTAGGGAAGATTTCTTCATTGCAAGCATTGGAACAGGCTGTCCAGTGAAGAGGTAGAGTCATAGTCCCTGGAGGTATTTAAAAGCCATTTAAATGTGGCACTTAGGGACATGGTTTGTTTCTGGGCTTGGCAGTTCTGGGTTAACTGTTGGACCTGATGATCTTTTGA
>VZTN01021237.1:0-19973 GCA_013400515.1 Erpornis zantholeuca | reverse complement strand
TGTTGCCAAGAATATGATCAAAGACTTCCCCATTAAAAGAAGAAATACTTATGATCTCTTTGTTTTCACATGAAAGTCAGTCATAATGACTGAGAAAAAAAGATGATATCTAGAATTTGTTTTTGCTAAACTGCTAAAAACTTGACCTGGAATATTAACTTATATAGTTGTGAGGATATCCATGTTTTATTATTCACTAGATATATTGCAATATGGTTGTATCCTTGGACACATAAAGAAGTCTTAGTTAATTAATGAAAAAGAGAGTGCACATATTTAGTTGCTTTTTACATGGCATCATAAGACAAGATTAAATAGTTAAAGTGGTCTAGGTCCTTTCCAATTGAAAGACAAATGACATTCTTAACTAGAATTTCATGTATAGGATATTTGCACCACTCTGTGTCTACAAGTCTGTATTGTGCAGAATATCAAACCACTGATCTCTTGAGGTAGCTCAATAAAATTACAAATATATTGAGTCTTATAATCTTTCCTTAGCTAAGAACATATTTCTCTAATTTACCTTCCTTACAGACATCTGTCACCATGGATGTACAAGGCTGTGAGTATATTGACTTCTGTTTTCTAGGTGAAGCTGGTGATTCCTTTTTCATATACTGAAAGCTATAGACAGAGGTAGACATTCAGCTATGACAATCAACAAACTTAGCACAATAAACCAGGCTTTCAATATGAATGTAGACAGCAAAGCAACATCCAAGGATCAAGTGTTCCCATTGCATGTTTCAGATGAAAGGCTTGGAATATCTTGTATATCAGAGACTGAGACACAGCCCTTTGTAGATACCTGATACTTTGCCCACAGGGGTAATATCTGAGCCACCTGCATCTTACTTCTACGTTTGAAATCTTTTTTGGTCACAGAATAGCAAAGGAATAAGAGCAACTAGGCTTGAAAGGAGAAGAGGGAGTCAGCTGCAAATGACAACATTATAAGGAACTGTCTTAGCTAGAGTAATTTATCAGAAGAATGAGTTTCAGCATTCTCCTCTCAATACCACCAGCTGTTTCAGAGCTGACAGTCTTTGCCATCAAGGACTTTGCAAAACACTGCTAACAGTGAAAGTGTGTGTGGGAGTGGGGAAACTGAGGGAATAAAAAAGAATGTACTGCATTGATATAATCACCACGACTGAATCTGCTCCTAGGTTGTATTTTCTCATCAGGTACTTCAATTACAACCTGGTCCAGGCAAAGGAAAAACTGATTATAAATTCTATAGAGATGTCTTCTAGTGACTAAATATTTTTTGTTAGTTTTTCAAAAAGAATATTTCCCAAAAGTTATAACCACTGTTGCATTTTAGATCAAAAACTGCCATCATTTCTCTTCTGATCTAGAAGAAAACTGAAGCTGATGCAGAAAGAACTGAAACTAAATTTTAGGGGATCATACAGAATACAGTTGAGGTTTGTTGTATTTAGCATTTTCAGACAAAACTGTCTGAACATATCAACTACACTGTTGAGAAGAGAGGGAAGGACGTTATTTTTATGCTATGCATTATTTAGGTAGAATGGTGTGCTTTTGCGAGGGTGGAAAATACTAGAAGCATTTCGTAGTACTGTTAAGTGGGTATTTCAGTGTTACTTTGCTTGCCTTGCATTTCCTTGGATCTCTTAATTTGAACCCATACTAGGCTAGCCACTGTAAAAATTTTTCAAAGGTATTAAGTAAGCTTGATATGGCTGCGACTCTCCAGCTTCTCAGCTGTACTTCCAGCTGATCATTGTGCTAACCATGCCTATATGGTACAGGGGCTTTTGTAGAAGAACAAAACTCTTTTTGTAAGTGTTGGTGCTGTACAGGCACTAGTCCCCAAAAATATACCTGGGGCTGCTTTCCCTGTCCTGCATGTCCTGTGTGACCTAGTGCTGGAAAAGGGTGTCACTTTGCATGGCTAACTCTAGGGCAGACACCTACACTATGTTTCATCTGCTCCTTAAATCAAGGTTAGAGATGCATGTTCTAACACTAAAGAGTAAAAACAGTTCTTTGTCCCAAAGCACCTGAAACACACACTGGAGAAAGAGAACAAAAATATGACATAAGTAATACATGCATGTAAAAAAAAAAAAAAAGGTTGATCTAATAAATATTTTAGTCTGTTTCTTTTCCAACATTTTAAAATGCTAGTTCTACTAGTATCCTACTGAATTAGAGGAAAAGTAGCCCTACACACAAAGCAGCTATGGGGTTGTCCATGTGAAGACATTCAAAAAACTTTACAGTGGGAGCAAATCTGCGTAAGTACCTTATTACTTGCATTCAGAAATCAAAAGATCTCTGTGGGAATAAATAGGACTTTGATTCTGAATGTTAACAAATGCAGGGACTATTGTACATGCCTTGATTTAAGCTTCAGTGGGCTTGCATTCAAGTTCCTTACAATTCTAATGCCAACAACAATAAAACTTAAAAACCTTACTTTTGGGGTGTCACATAATGGTATAAAACAATTCTACAAGGGAGAAAATAATTTGAAATGCTATAATGCAGGTTGTGATCTCCTTTGGCATTAAAGATCACTAAACCAACTTTGTATCCTCATGTCAGTTTTTCTCACTGGGCCTAATTAAACTATTCCTTTAGGAGGAAAACCCATCACCATTCCACTATGTCCTTGAGTTAGGGTTTGGACTGGGTGGAACAGGATGAAGAATCAAGCAATAGAGATTTGCAGATGTTATAGATTTTATAAGCTGTTTCCCTAACTCTTTTGGACAACTGATGCAACAAAATCAAATAGAACAAATGCAAATAGAATCCTTTGGTTTTTGGATAGGGTATGTTCAGTGTCACTAAGGCCAAAGTTGTCTAAGAAACCAATATCATCTGTTTCCTCCCTTCCCAGATGTTTCTTCACTTTGAATTGTTTGTTCATTCTCTAGGAGATGACTTATTAATCCCTTCTGAAATACTTTGTTATTTATTGCTCAAAATGGTATTGTTGGGGGAAAAAAAAAAATGAAAAAAATTCTTCTTAATACCATTGTTTCTTGAATTCCAAATTCTTCTTTAGGAAAACACACAAAAGAACACAGACAGTAATAGGGCATACAAGGCTTTTCTAAACCACAGATACGGAAAGGATTTCATGCTTTTTGAACAATTATATGCTAATCCTAATTCTAATCCCATAAGGCTTCTATAATCCCATAACCTACTTCAGACATGGTTAACCAAGCAGGATCACCTTTTCATCTCAGGAAGGGATTTACAGAATAAGGAAATTAAAATTTCATATAAGCAAAATTACTTTCTCTTCTTGTATCTGCTTATGTATTTTTCTGCCTGTTTTCCAATACTTTTGGAGCATTATTAAAAGAAAAATAGTTAAATGTTAATTGTAGTAATGCTTTAGGATCTAAAAAAACATCTGCAAAGATAAGGAAATATAGGTAACTTTCATTCATGGACAATAGGATTTTTTCTCCCCTTCAAACTTCCAATGCATCTGAACAATTTTAGTTCCAGAACACTAAATAACAGCAAAAAGATGGGTGATCTCCTTTGTTATGGCAAATCTTGCTTCCTGTGTTGGTTGTTTCTTCCTGAAGTGACAAAATTCCTTTACTCAATATTCACAAAGGAAAAGCTCAGCTGTGCCTGAGTTAAGAACTTCTGTGTTTTAGGCTATGTTGAACTAATGGTGAGAGAGCTAAAGAAATGTCTTATGCTATTCCTAAACAATATTTTAACAAATATCTCAGTGTAAGATTCTCTGTTCTGAAGGTTCTATTCCAAGGGTTGAGGCCAAAGTAGTGAGGCTGCCAAGGAAGAACATATATGGTTTGTTTTCTTTCTTGTGATTCTAAGGTGTCTTATGAACTTTCTTGAATTGGAAACATAGGAATTTTGCATATATGCCAATATCAGAACAGTGAGACAATCTGGGTTGCTCTGAGGAAGGCTCTGAAGGCAGCCACCAAAGTGACACCAGTGACACCAGTGGGTGTCTGTGGTTGGTACTAGTTAGTGTGGATGAATGGAGCTGGGCTTTGTGAGCACATAAAGCTACAAGTTGCTTTCAGTCATCTCAAAGCTACTGTAAATGAAGAATTAAATGCCTGAAGAGGACACTACTCAACCTAGGTACTCTGTCCAGAGCTATGATCCAGAAATACTCAATCCTGATAACTGCAAATAGTCTACATATTAAAATTTAATTTTCAGCTGAGCTTTTTAATACCCCTAATGCCAAAGTGTTTGCCTCAGCTCCACTGACATCATGAGGCTGACATACCTTGTAAATTCTCTGCAGTGTCATTCAGGCTAAACCTTATAAACATGTATTTTAAACTATCACTTGCACTCAAGTGATTCAGCACAACAGCCAAGATCATTCAAATGAAAATAAACTTAAAATACCCCAGTATTATTTTATGTTTCTAAGGTTTGGTTTTTTTTCTGCAATTTGGTATTTATTGCCAGGAAGTGGCAATAATTCAATATTAATTTTTGGTTTTACTTACTGTGTTGGGATTTATACTAGAAACAAAAAAGATCCCAAGCAGTGGCCTATGCTGACTAAAAGAAGGCTGTACTCTTCTCTCATCTTGGTGTATTTGGACCATGTAGGAAGGAATACCAAAATTCCAATAGATTAGAAAGGCAGAGAGTGAGTGTGCTGGATTGACCTTTTCTGGTTGTCTGGTTCCCACCAAACCACTCTAGCACTCCCTTCTCCATCAAAAACACAGGGGGCGAAAAATACAATGAAAAGCTCAGGTCAAGTTAAGAGCACAGAGAGATCACTCACCAATTACCTTTGAGGGCTAAGCAGACTTTGCTTGAGGAAATTAATATAATTTATCACAAATCAAATTCAGAGTAGGACAATAAGAAATAAGAACAATTCTACAATCACCTCCTTTCTTCTTGGGCTCAGCTTCACTCCTGACTTCTCTTCAGGGCCCTGCCAGGGACTGTCCTGCTCCAACACAGGGTCACAGCTTCCTTCTGTGCACAGTCATCTACTCCAGTGTGGGGTCCTCCATGGGCTGCAGGGCAACCTCTGCTCTGGCACCTGGGGAATGAAAATAGGTAAAAAAGGACCTAAATGTCAGGTGACTGAGGAGTCAAGGAAAAGTCAGTTGAATTACTTCATGTTATTTCATGTGCTGTCATGTTTTAAGTACAAATGTAAAAAAAATTGAGTTATTTTGCTGGTTATTTAAATCATGCATAATGATTCAGTAAGTGAAATATCAGGTTTTAGGGTATTTCTAGTTTCTAATTTTCTAATTTATTTTTTCAGAAAATAATTAGAGTAAATTTAACTTGAACAACAACTTAATGTTAGATTTTAGTTTTTTATTCTAAAAAAACCCCAACATTATTGCTATATGGAGTCATAGATTTATTGTCTGGATAAAGAATACATCATAGCAAGATTGATAATTATGTTAGAAACCATCCAGGAAAAAGGAGGAATATTAGAATAAATTTTAGCTGGAATACTCTGTACTTTTGTAAATAACCTTAAGTCCTAAACTGGTGTTTTAGGTAGAAGGTCACAGAAGTACTCAAACATTAAAGGTACCACTTAGAAGATTCCCAGATAAAGTTTGTGAACCTATGTAGGAGGCTTACATCATGGAAAAGACATTTACCACACATATATCATGTGATAGATGAATTTATCAGAGTTAAAGAAGTGAAATATTTTGGTCAAAACATTTATTAAGTTCTTTGTGGGGGAGGGGAGGAATTTGGGCTGAGGTTTTTTTGTTTGTTTATTTGGGTTTTTTGGTTTGTTTAGGGTTTTCTTTTTTTTACAGAAAATGCAATCAGTGACTCCAAAACATGTTTTGAACTTAACTTGGCTTCACTGCATTATGTACTCAGGGAAATTGGAAAATTTAGAGTATTTATTTTTAACACTTTCTATTTTGCTTTCTAGACTTCAGGTAAAATAAATTTTAAAAATCCTTTGAGCTCACAGCAGTTATTTGGACTGTCGAAAACAGTCCAGGCTTAAGTAATGTTTTGGTTTCACTGCTGAACAAAGCCTCCTTTCCACTGTTCTAGAACTGCCCCCAGGGCAGAGCAGTTGTTATAACTATTCCAACTCTGCTTGTAGTAGTGGAAAATGGTTCTGTGCACTTTGTTTAGATCAAAGCATGATCAAATCAGGTATCGTGGGAGGGGTTAGAACCAATTGTGTGCCACTTGAATATGGATAGCTGCTATTTCAGGTTTATTTATGAAGGCAGTCCTTTATTATCTAGTGCTTTGTCTGCACTTCCATATTTTATGGACTTACAGGAGACAAGACAGGAGAGAAGTAGACTTTAAGTCTCAAGGCTATTGAGGTTGCAAAACTCAGACTAGCTATTAGCTCTGGGCTGGAGCTATGCCTTTGCTAACAGAAAGCAGCTTAAGTCACTGAGGTGAAGGTTTATTAATTCTTCCCTGCCTTCACTGGGTTTACATGGTAAAGATAAGGTCTCTAAATTTAGAGCTTTGTAAGATAAGAGTAAGTGATACCTCACAGGCTGATAGGTGTATGACTTTTGGTACATGCTACAAATTACTGCTTGAGCTGAGGACCAGTCACCTATTAGCCTGCTGCTGGTTACACAGGCTCCAGATTGATTGCTGACAAGATTTTGCTGTTTGGAGGGAAAAAAAGAAAGCAGGAGATTACCCTTCTTTTCTAGCTCTGAAGAACCACAAGCACACAAAACAAATCCTACAGCTATGCTAAAAGAAAGCTGAAACTTGCCTGTAATACAGACTTCAAGTGTATTTTGCTGGAGGTTATGAATATTTGTAATCACTAATTAACTTAGCTGTGAAGATAAAAACTGTTTTGTCAACACAGAGAGTTTCACTGAGAAGTGGGGAAAACTTAGGGTGGGTCATAACATGCAGTTCTCAAAAAAGTTTTTGCTGGTGTGGGATAAAGTTCTACTTGTCTATACTGGCAAAATGCTTGCAGTATAGACATCTGATAAATCACCCGTGAAAGAAAATGATAAGAGGGAATGTTTGTGTGCACACACTACAGAGCTGTGCACGTTGCAGTGCAGAGCTGTGAATGTTGCATTTCAAGTTGGTATTTATATTTTTTGGATGAGTAACAAAGTGAAAGGGTTTATGGAGAGTGGATAAAAAATATTGACTTAGATTTTACTTAAAGGTAATCCATGGTATTAAAAAATTATATGCTTTTGGAATATTTAGGGTATTTCACATTGACAGTGAAATTTTCTGTCTCTGAAAATACTAGGTACTCTCTCTTTGCAGACTGGGAAGTGTGAGAATTATGTAAGCTTTGCAGTTGTTAACACCAAGTTTTACACTGTGTAATAATTTCAAAGAAAGAAAATAGTTAAGCTGAGGTTCTAGAGAAAGGCTAGGGTTATATCAAAATTATGCATACTTCTCATCCACGTAAATTTTTCTCACTATATTTACAGAGTTTCAAAATGAATGTGATAGGCAACAAACCAAAAGGGGACGATGCAGCTAATATTTCCATACTGGTTCTTAGGTTGTGAGAGGGTAGGCTGGAATAATTTATGGGCTGAGAGAGTGACAGAAGATGGAACTTGCATCACTTTATTCTCCTTGAAACTTATTTATGCATCAGATATGAGCCCTGGACCAAAAACTGGTTTATTAGGTAAAATCCATTCTAAAGACTCTATCCCAACACTACTATCAATAATTTTTGTTTTTGTTTCTTTTCTGATTTGAGCCTTTGTAGGCTGTTAAGTATAAACTCACTTGCCTCTTATGTTATTCAAGTTCTTAATATGGCCTAGATATATAGAAGAAATGTGAGAACATAATGTTACTTACTGGAAGGAGCATTGATGTTCTTATTTATATCACTGCATGGGAAGGGCAAGTTCAGTTAAAGTAATAAATACTCTGCAGTTTGACATCTCAGTGGCCCCAAATTATACACAACAAAGTTTATGGGTGAACCTGTAAAAAAATTGGGGAGAGATAGCTGAATATAAATTTATAATCTGCCATAAAATATTACAATATATTGAAGGAAGAGGGTGTATGTGAATATTTAACTGTTCTTTTAACTGTATTTAACTGTAACTACTCTGATTATAGAGACATTTACATAGTTGCACATTCTGTTTTCTATGTCTGGAAATAGGTTAGTGATGAGAGATTTGTTAGAAAAAGAATAAATGTTATTCTAATAATTTTATGTGAAACAGCTGATTAGAAATGCTTTTGGATTTGGTTTCATTCAAGATGTGCTGATCCCATTGGCTTAGAGGAAATATTTGCTAGAGGAATCAGTTTCCTGTCTGTGGTGTGTGTTTCAAACTTTATGAATTGAGTTGCTAGGGAATGGCAAATTGACTAGGGGGAAATGGGAAAAGCAGTTAGAGGATTGATGTGCTGCAAATAATTGCACTTTTCTCCTTATCTATTAAGATACTTAGATACATGAAAGAATGACAAGGTTTTATTTCCCATATATTTTTTTTTAGTTTCTGCTAGGACATGAAATTCATTTGGTACCTTTTATGAAGCAATGGACAGGTAATCACTAAAATGAGCACTTAAGATTCGGTGTAGCCTGAACTTTGATCCAAGGCCTTGTAAAATAAATTTATTTCTACATTCAGTGGACCTTGGATTAGGTTTAAAGGTACTGTAGGTTTAAGAAATGTCATATAAACTGCTTTTAAAAAGTCTTCATGAAGATGTAATTCACTTTCTTGGATTCCAAGTTCTGCTTCTGTCATGGAGTTGTGTGCTGTTTTATCCTGTGACTGCTCAGCTTCTTGTCACAGTTTCAGGGACATACACAATAGGACACAAGGGGTTGCCCTACACTGCCATCGCAGTGTTTGGAGATAATGACAACTGAAATTTTATTATTAAGGTCTTCCTGGAATTTATTAGTATAGCTTGTCTATACCACAGGGTTAGGGACTGTATCAAGCATCAAAGGAACCAAGGAAGTCTCTTTATCTGTCACTTTATTCACTTCATTTTAAAGACAATAAATATATCTCTTGTCAATTTATTTATAGGGTTTAAGCCACCTCATAAAGGGAAGATATTAAACTAATGTTGTTACAATCAAAATAGAAATTATTAATTTCTCATCTCTAATTAGCTCCAGACTTTGATTTATATATTCAAACCAATTTCTATGTCATTCCAACCATATGGATTTGAAATAGCATACCTTTGTTTGTTTTTCTTCCTCTATGGTGATTTCTGAAAAATGCTACTATATAAATTCTTTTCACTGAATCTGTGTAAAAAAATATGTCCCAAAAAAAAAAAAAAAAAAAGCAGACAGGCTTTTTAGAATAGTGAGGATGAACATTATTGGCCTGCCATCTCTCTTTTCAGTATACACTACTTCAGCAGAGCCCAGGGAAGAGACTGGGGGAAACTCCAGTCTCAGCCACGTTTGGTCCTGATGCGGGGGTCCACAGCAGCCACTGTCCCCTGGATGATCTCACACCTTCCCAGGGCCCCTTCTCTGCCTCCAAGGCAGGAGGCTTCCCTGGGAAGCCTCCAACTCCCCATCACCAGCTCTGCTCCCACCACATCTCTGGAATGAGGTGATACTCTTCTGGCTACTCTTCCCTAATAGCTTTACCAGAAATGAAACAGAATGGAAAGTACCTGCAAAGAGTGCTCCTTATTTTAACAGAGTTCAATAAATATTTTATGAAATCTGGGTTCTCTATTATGTTGTGAACCCTGGGAAGAAAGTTCCTACAGAAGTGAGATTATTAGGAGCAAGAGCTACACCTCTCTAAACTGAAGACATACAAGGCATAACATCTTTTCTGCTGCTCTAATTTCTGACAAAAAAAGAAATATGTTTTTTCTTTCATTTTGATATTGCTGTGTTTGGAGTGGGTTTGATTTTCATTGATCAGATTTGAGACTGACTTAATATCCATTGTTTTTCTATTTCACTTAGCTCTTCCAGTCTCTAGCAAATTAGGCAACAGAAATTTTAGTGCCAGGGGCTGCTCAGGGGAATGAAGAAGAGTTCTTGTATATTTAAGATCTGCATATGACTGAAGAAGTAACTCATGACATCTGCAGGAAAGCATTTGTTAGGAAAGTCCTTAGATGCTTGCAGGAACTATCTAAGTCCTTGCAGCCTGGTGGAGCTTCCATTGACTGGAAAAAGGGAAGCATAGCCCCCACTTTTACAACAGGAGATAAGAAAGGCCTAAGGAATTACAGGCCAGCCAGTCCCACCTCAGTGCCTGACAAGAGCATGGAGCAGACCCTCCTCAAATCTATGTCTGTAGAAAAGGAGGTGAATAGTGATGGCCAACAAGGCTTCACTAGGGACCTTATCAGGCTTGACAGGTGGACCTGTGTGAGCCTCATAAAATTCAACAAGGCCAAGTGCAAGGTGCTGCAGCTGGCTCAGGGCAATGCCAAGCACGAATACAGGCTGGTCAGAGAGTGGATTGAGAACATCCTGAGGAGGATTTGAGTGTGTTGGTGAATGAGGACCTCAGCTTGACCCAGCAATATGAGCTCACAGCCCAGAAGCCAGTTGTATCCCAGACTGCATCTGAAGCAGCATGGCTAGCAGGGAGAGGGATGGGATTCTGAGCCTTACTCTGCTCTGGTGAGACCTCACCTGCAGTGCTAAATCAAGGTCTGGTGCCTCATACATGAGAAGGACATGGATATGTTGAAGCAAGTCCACAAGAGGGCTATGAAGGTGATCAGAGCGCTGGAGCACCTCTTATGAAGACAGGCTGAGAAAGCTGGGGTGGTTCAGCCTGGAGAAGTCTCCAGGGGGACCTGATAACAGCCTTTCATCTAAAGGGGGCCTGCAAGAAAGCTGGACAGGGACATTTTACAAGGGCATGTAGTGACAGGACAAGGAGGAGTGACTTCAAACTGAAATAGAGTAGGTTTAGATTAGATATTAGGATGAAATTTTTTACTATGAATGTGGTGAGGCACTGGAACAGGTATCCCATGGAAGTTATGGATGCCCCATCCCTGGAAGTGTTCAAGGCCAAGATGGATGGGGTTCTGAGCAACCTGGTATCATGTAAACTGTCCCTGCTCATGGTAGAGGAGGTGGAACAAGATGATCTTTAAGGTTCTTTCCAACCCAAACCATTTTATGATTCTATGAAAAATACATAAACATCTGATCTACTGTTTGCAGATACATAATTAAGCTTTGTAAATTCAAAGAGCTTGGAAGTTGAAAGTTTGGAATATCCACATTAAGCTCTTCCTCAGTCTGAGTTAAAGTCACCTTGCAACATCAGGAAAGGGTTGTAAAAGGGCATGGCTCCAAAATTGTCTGTATTTTATATACCCATTGGATCATATTTCCTCTCCTGTTACATCATAATTTTTTAGTAAAGGACCTGTGCCTCAGGGACATCTCGACTGCACTTTTTGTTTAGACAGTGGAAATGTAAAAAAGCTGTTATAATTATCTACAGTTTATTTCTGATGATACCTTGAACAACTAAATGGAGTTGTTTGAAGATTTGCATGAATGTTCACAATAAAAGCTCTCCCCTCAACAGCAACCAACCAACCAAGCAATCAAACCAAAACACTGATGTCCTTGATTTAGAACAGGTATTTTCTGAAGACAAAGCCTTATCTCTTTTGTTACACTTGCACACAGTTTGTTCAGTTTATTTAAGAAGGAAGAAATTATTAAAAGGCAAACAGTGAATTCATTCAATTCAGAAGGCTTATCCATGTATTACTGAGCTGTGAACTTACTGAAATATAAAGTACTACAAAGGCCCTTATTGTAAGTTGGACATAAATATTGCCAATAAATACTGGCTCCTGAATAATATGCTTTCTTAAAAAGGCTCAAAGACGTACTGTAATATAAACTGCAGTAATACCAGTGTCGCTTCAGTTACAAACATCTGTTCAGAACATTTCTTTAGTCAGCACTGCTTGTTTTAAAAGCAGAAATCTGAAGAAAACATCAAACTATAGCCATTACATCAGTTAAAGACTTTTCACACCTCTGTGAGGTACAAGTTTATGCAAGCTTTCACAAATCAATAAACTTTAAATGAAAGCCTGACACCATTTTGTGTACAGAAGCATTTCCAAAATTCGCCCACTGACAGGTATAAAGAAAATAATGTTCTTGGCTAAAAATGAATCTTTTAATTGTGTATATAAATAAAGTATTTCTTCAATCACTTCATGGCTAATATTCAGTCTCTACTCAATAAAATTATCATGGCCAATATTATCAGAAAGCTGTTGATAGAAGACATCAACATTTTCAAAACATCCCTGGCAAAAAAATCTTATGAAGCCTATGGAATTTAAACCTTTAGAGCAAACATGTAAGATTAATCACTATCTGACTTCAATTTCTCTTACAGAGCTACAGAATAATTTTAGAGGACCCTGAGAAAGAACTTCTGTAAGGACAGAGATGCATATAAGTCATGGCCTGACCTTATTTGCAATAGGAATCAAAGGAATAATAGGGACCTTATCTCTGTTAAGTAACAATCACATTACTGGTATGATAGTATGTCTTTCACAGCAATGACAGATGGATTCAGAGGGTTGGGAATACATATTAAGCAGCATTAAAAGGTACACATGTGTATCTATTATATTTACATTGATAATTCCTTATTTTGTGTCATTCTGAGGTATTGCCACCATAATATCTAAACATGTATTATGGATTCTTTTTGCTTCTTCATATGACCTGAATGTGTTTCCTATGTTTTGCTTTGTTTGGGTAATCGAATTCAACAAGGTTTTTCCACTTTAAATTATTTTAGATAAAAATTCTGAGCAGAGATGTGTTTTCCCCTTCCTAGTTTGTTCATAAGCTTTGGCTAGATCAACAAAAATTAACTGAGAAGCTAAATCTGCTTAAATCTCTGAGGCATTTGTGAATAATTACTATGTTTTTTTTCCCCAATGTGATTTTTAAATTATTATTTTAATTATTACGAAGCCAATGAGGGCCACCATTCATCCTGTTGGTATAGCTACCATCCTTTTGTATCATAGAGGATCTTTCTAAATTTATGTTCTGACATCATATACAGTAAAGCCAAATTTAGCCAAACTGTGATTAACCAAATTGCCTTTTTAAAGAAAAAGGATTGACTGAAGCCTGCTATTCACCTGGAATGACCTGACACTCATTTCACCATAGAGTTTGTGCAATCACAACAGGTTTGTGCCAGGCATCAAAGCCAGAGATAATTGCTTTTTTATGCCTGTGCAGTTCTGTTACTGAAGAGGTTGAAATTCATAGGTGGAAGCATGATATAACTTAGCTTTGTCTTGACTAAAGTGTTGGTATAGTGTTCTTTGTGAGCCAAAATAAACTTGCTGAGCTTAAATAAGAGTGTTTGCTGTTACATGCCAATAGAAGAGTATCTTGTAAAGGCAGTGGTGAGGGTCAAGGAAGAGAGTTAGTATTCTGTCAGACTATGTGAGGTTAAGACAGGTCATCAAGACACAGTCATCCTAAGAGACCATATACAGATAACACCTATTTCCCAAACAGCTTTTCATTATTTTCTTTGAAGATTCACTGCAGAGCATATGCGATATAAGATTATCTACAATTACTTTTTTTTCGTGTGTGGTTTTTTTCTAGTTCTGATCTCAGGTGTCAAAAATGGAGCTACATGCTATCTTAAAATTCTTATTACTAAAAGCAATATACTCGATTCCTGAAGCTTTTTGGGTTTTTTTGTTTGTTTTATCTATTTTATGCCTTCTAGAAACTTCCTCTGGTATTCAGCTGAAATCAAACATTTGTGATGGGTTTTGTTTTTTTAGACTTTGATACTTCACAAAACTAATGACCTTACGTGGTTTTCCTAGCACCTTAAGTTTTTGAGTGGAAAAGAACACTGACTTCTCAGCAGTGAGAAAATTAATTCTCTATACAGTGAATTTTGTGTAGTGTTTGTTTATGAAAAGGTTCATAGGGAGGATCAGATTCAAGGATACATTTCCATGAATGGACTCCAAGTTTCTCTGCAGTATTTCTTAATAATTAACTCACTAAATATTTAAGATTGAAATGAGGTATGAGTTAAGAACTGTTCTGCATTGCTGACATATCTCTGCATTTTTATTTTGCTTTTGGTATATATATATTATTATGTAAGAAAATATATCCCTTAAGACAGTATTTTAAGGGGACTTGATGAAAATACGTAGGTGTTTTGTTTATAATTAAAAATACTTGGATCAGTAACATGAACATATTTTTGGATTTGATTCATGCACATTATGCAAATGATAGTTCAGGCCCATATTTTTATTTGAAAAGCAAAATTAGCATTAGAAGCCACTATAAAAATTTTAACTTTAAAAAAATTCTATACAGATATGATTTCAGCAAGGAGATTAAAAATCTAATCTCTATATTCAGCATGTTAGCAGGCTGCTCTGCTTTAAGCCAGAAGTTCACATTTTGGTAACTGAATTTATATGGTTCCTGTCACATTTGACCTATTGCCATTTCTTTACATAGCCTGAGAGTTTTATTAAAAGGACAGATGAAAACAATGAGAACTTGTTTTCAGTTCCTGCTGTGTGTATAGAGAAGAGGGAAGCTAAAGGGAAGAGTTACTCTAGGGACACAGACCTATCTCCCTCATGTGGACTTCTATCACCCATTTTCAATAATAAAAAAGATTTTCAATAAATCTTTTAGGTGCATGTCTTAATATCTTCTAGGAATAGAAATGAAAGTTCCTACCAAGGCAAAGAGGACAATCCTCTAATATATTCTCTGAAGAACACATGTCCAGAAAACCTCTCTCCAGCTTGCGAGAAGAAACATTAACTTCTACACAGTTTATTAAACACAGGTTATTAAACTAAAACTAAACCAAAACATGCATTATTTTCATGTTGATGATGTTGATAATGGAAATTCATTTTAACCAGGGCAGCTAACAATTTAACTGCACAAGTGGAATTTATTTTGTTTTCTAAAAATTCAAAGCTATTTGTTTAAGGTCTACTTGTTTAATTTTATTCTTACCAATTATCAGCTTAATTTTCAAATTCCATTTTTAATCAGAGCTAGAAATTCCAATACTACTATAATAATTGTTAATTTCATTCATTGACTCAGAACATGAAGGGATTGTCTGATTGAAGACATGAACTAGAAGTTAGTGTTCACAAAAATTTGGGGGGGAGATGAAAAAAGAAAGAAAAAACCAAACCCAATGTTTTATCATACTCTATTCAAAAAATAGCATTTTCTTCAAAGCTTACATTTNTATTAATTTTTTTTTATTAAGATCTGGAGTCCTATTCAGAGTACTTTCTGAACACAATTAGATCAACTTTCAGACACCTCTTCACTTGTGAATGATTTATTTTATGCAAACAAATGTTTGCATTTTCAAGCATTATTTAAGTGAATTATTTCACAGGTGTTATTAATCTCTTAACAAAAAAGAGATCTCATCAGTTAAAAAATTGTTATTCAGTACAAAAAAAGTTACTTTTATAACACTGAAATTGTTTGTTTACTGCTTTTGTGCCTATCAAACAATTTATTTTTCTTCCCAGCAAATCTTACCTTCCTAGCAGAGCAAATTTCCCATTGTAATTACTGACAGTGAAATATTTTTCCCAGAAGCAGAATGATTACTTCTTTGGTACTAGAACATTATGTAAAAGAGCAACACTGACATAGAGCAAGTTACTTCTAAAGTCTCTAAAATATTTTTCCTCTCATTTTTCTCTTCTTTTTTCTACCCCATCTCAAAAATATTCTTCATGTAATATTAGTAGTGTATCTTAATAGCTGATAAAAAACAAGGTAAAACCATTTTCAAAATGCTCTAAATATTTTAATAGATTTTTATAAAATAGGTACAGAATACCTGATGTTTTCTTAGTTTTTTGTTGAAAGAATTGTTATAATTAATTCATAGTAAGGATTTCATGTATCCCAAGTATCTGTGGGTATATTGCTTATTCAATACTATACCATCACTGCAGTAATGTGCAATAATATATAGCCCCTTATTGTAAATCTATATAGTGTAAGTATATATTTGCTTAGTTAAAAAGAAATAAAAAGCCAATGGAATGTTCATTATAACCTTGCTGTTACTCACCATTCATCACATAGAGACAGAATGAAAAAAACACTGCTTCAGAAAATTTGTAGATTCTTAATTCAATCAAACAAAATAAGATACTTTGTGGTTTTTTTGTCCTCCCTGAAGCTCAGGTTCACAAACTGGACATTAGTACTTTGTGTATGAGATCTCACTAAAAAGAAGAGCTAAAATTGGCTGCAGATCTGGAATAACAAGTTTCGTTTTTTATAGTCCTTGATACAATGAATGCAGGTGAAGCTTTTATTATTTAAATGGTGCTGTAGCTATTTCTTCATCAGCAACTGGTACACATAAGACAATAATTAAAGTAAAATTTTCATTTTTTAGGTACTCACCCTTGATTAATGCCAATTGAATTCTTGTTGTGTAGACATATAATCAATCACTTGTGTGACTTTCCTCTTCATGATATGCTAAAGCACATGGTTGATATTTCAGGATGAATACCAACTCCCCGAAAGCTATTTTGCTGTTCTTTACAATAATTAATGAAAGCTACATGTGCAGACCCACCTATTTTATTGAAATTCAAATGACTGTGCAGTAAAATTTCTGAAATACATGGCATAAATTGTGGAGGCAAACATGATTATAAATAAAATTATTCATATCTATGCAGTATTTACTTAACTTCCACATTTAGAAGTCTCCTGTCATGTTTTCTTTTTGAAATGATACCCTAAGGAGTTATTCCTAGGGTAAAAATATAAAACACATTAGGAAAGCCAGTTCCCTTAGTTGTAGGCAAATCTCATTATAATGAAGACTTCTCTTGACAGAATCATTGCTTTTAATCAAGATTCTCTCAGGCTTGAATATGATTCTGCTTGTCCCAGAAAGAAAATGTCTTTAAATTTCCTTTATTTCAGACTGGACTTTTCTAAAAGCACTCTGAGGTCAGCTCAGGTCTCAACTCATTCATTGGAAGGACATTGGATTTTTCAAAAATCAGAGGTGCAGCAGAGCTGTCTGAAGCACAGGTGTTCCGTGATGAACATCTCAAGAGCTTCCTTTGAGGCTTAACAACATTGGAAAGAGTTCAAAATTTGTTTTAGATTAAACACAGAAATAATGCTTCTTTTCAAGCTGAATTTTGTAGCAACTGTTTTTTTGAAATATGGTGCAAGTATCTTAGTTTTAATTGATTTTCATCCTTTTTGAAACTTTTGATAAAGAAACAAACAGGGAGTTAAAGCCAGAACTCATAAATACTGACCAGTGCTTAAAGAAATTAAGGCAAGGAGTCACTTATGTTCTCTTTGAAACTTCAAGGCTTTATCTGTTTATGTTTTGTTCATATCCATATCTTTGAACAACCCCAAGTTCTATGAAGCTAAAAATAGCAAAACTCACTTCATACAGGTAGTTTGTGTTAGAAGTCCAGTAAATAAAAGCCAAAAAATGAATCAAAAAATGATGGTCCAGCAAAGGAATAGTGTGCCAGTTTGTGATTTTATAAAATAGTGCTAACCAATCTTTACAAAAACTTGGGTAGAAGAGGAGGTTAACTGATCACTCAAAAGCATGTGTTTTTGTGTGGAGAAATTAACCTCTGTTTGTTTTTTTGCTCTTTGGTATGGATTGTTTCCTTTTTTTTCTGAACAAGAGTGGTGCTGGTTTTATTTATTCTGCCCTGATGAGAGTGATTCTTTGCAATTCAAAGAATAGAGAAATGAGTCGTTTATTCACTTATTTATGTGAAGCATTTTGAATTTTAAATGATTATGCTTTAAAGTATACGATCAAGAGTAGAGGGGGAAAAACAAGGGGACTGATTCAAATGAAATAGAAATGTAAGGTTCTCATTTGATGGCTTGAATGAATGCTTTCTTGGCTAAGAGCCATTTGAAAAAAAAAATCAAAATTATCCCGAGCCAGATAGACAGCATTGCAAATCTCTACTTCAGCAAAGGAATATTTTTAAAATGCATGTATCTGCCTGATTTTCTGGTGAATCTTAATGGCTCGAGTAGAAAGTAAATACAATAACATGTTAGTCAAGAGGGCTAACATGATTTGTTTCGAACAGAGAGAGAAGTCCATACTCTCTTTCAAATCCTAGAATAGTTAGAGAAGTTAGTAAGGGCTTTGGATAAATATATATATACACACATGTGTGCATATATTTGTACATATAAACACAGTACTTTTTTTTCCCCACTGAGTGGATTTACCATTTAGGTGTGATAAATATACACAGAAAATGTTCTATCTTTGACATATGCTGCACAGTCAAATATTCAGAGCATGATACATGCCCTCGTTGTTATGGGGCTGTGTAATATAGCACAGCCCCTGACTTACTTGGTAGGTTCCTGCTAGTGACAATGTTTTTAAAAAGGGATTTTCTGTAAATGCTAAATAGCATAAATAGTGAAGAGAATGGTATGGTAAAATTTAGAATAATTTTTCTGTTTTCTATGGAACCACTGTGATGGAAAATTTCTCTTGGGACTGGAAGCTTTAGGACAAGTCATGCATAAACCTAAGCAGCTTATGGGTAGCATAAGGAATTCCTGGGTCTTAGGACACAGTGCAAAAGTAATGGCAAATCTCAACCTTTCCTGACCTGAGTCAACTGCACCATATAATGTACGAGAAGCTCTCCCTATTTCCCCCTCACATAAATCTTATCTGTTTTCTTAGGGAGACAAAGACACAGTGACAAGAAGGGGCATAATTGTATCTATCAGGGATCTGGCATCTAATTTAGAATTCAGAAGTATTTGTTGATGGATGCAAGCTGTGAATCTTTCCTCTTACATCAGTTATTTAGCCAAACACCTTTCTTCCCATAGTTTATCGTATCTGATGCATCACTGCATTTATTTAACCAGTGAGTAAATCTTCACATCTGATTTTAAATTGGTGAGAGAGATGCTGCCTAAGGATTAAATCACCACTTGGCTGGATAGAGAATTTAGGGGTTAAGCCTTTTAATTGGTCACCTTGGTTGAAGTGTCTGTGGATTAGGGAGGCACAAGGAGTAGTTATGGCTATGCAACCATCTGCAAAAAGTATTTCCAGAGTGGAGTGGCGTCGTGATTTATTAATTTATTTTTTTCTTTAAGTATGTTATACTGCAAGCTATATATAAAGCTTACAGATTACTAAATATAGCCTACAATAACACAGCTTCAATATTTCTCCTCTGAGTTTTCTCTCATTCTAGCCATCACTACTTGCAGAACAGGAGATGNGGCAAACAGTAAGAAGAAAGGCCAGAAAAAATATGCTGAAATACTATCAGCCAGTTTACCCAGTGAACACTCTAGCCTCTTTCATTTCAAGTTCTTTTTCAATTCAAAACCTTTTTTTTTATTTGGTAAGAAAAGGAGGAGGGAGCAGTTGCATCCTATCTTAGGTGGGTTCATAAATATTTCTGGGAATTGTGATGCATTTATTAATACCATTCGGTACAATGAAATAAGCAACACTTGAAAGTGGGAAAATAAAGATGTTATGTATTTAAGTGTATTAAACGGTAAAATATTTTTGAACTTTGATTATATTATGAAAATTCTAGAGATGATGTCACCTTCCTCAAGAAAAGCAAAATTCAGACAGGTCATGAATGGGGCTTTTGTGGATGACAGTTGTTACTGTCAGAAACTAAGGCACTGAAATATTTTTAAGCCAGCATTTCAACAGTCTACATTTTATTGTACATTAAATTGAGCTAGGTTGTTCTTTAAGGCTGTCCCAGGTGAGATGATAACACTTCAGATTAGAGATAGGCAGGAGCCCAAACAAAGGTAGAAATTGCAGAGAAGTCAGGAGGTGGCTTTATGCATTCATTACTCATGGGGAATGAATGACATAACCATTGCTAATCCA
>VZTN01021236.1:20214-37554 GCA_013400515.1 Erpornis zantholeuca | reverse complement strand
AATATGCAGAATTTTTGTTCTTTGCCAACTCATTAGAATAATCTAGGTTGAAATGCTAGGTCTAATTCCACAATTATAGAATGTTTTTCAGAGGGGATGCACTGTCATTCATCTTTTATAATCTAGGTCTGTGTTTTTTGCTGGAAATTCAGCTGGACTTTCTTGCCAAGGGAGTTTTCAAACAACCCAAAACAGTGTCTTTAGCTACTATGATATTAATTTGCTTAAAATAGAAAACAGCTCTAACCTTAGTTCATTACAATGCTGTGGCATACTGTTCCATGCAAGTACCAGATAACTTCTGCTGTTCAGAAACAGATGATTATAGAGTTTTACATCTCTTCTTAAATGCCATGAATTGCAGTATTTTGATTATATTGCATTTTTTTCATAGTTTCCTGGGATTATATTTTAAGAAATATTAATGAACATTTATTTAGACTATTCCAATTTGTGATTTCAGAAATTTTTTACATTATGCATAAAGAACATACTTAATTCATTTTCTGTAACTCAAAATTATTTTCAAGTAGGGGAATTAAGAACTAACTTTTGCCAGAGTTGTGTAGTTAAGATGTGTTTACTCTGGAAATGACAGTCTCTTGCCTACTGCCCTTAAATTTCAGGGCCAGTAACAAGATTGCCAACATTTTGTCTGAACATCTGCAGCCATTTCAGAGTCTAGAAACTTTGGACTTGTGCAACAACGACATATCGGAGCTAAAAATTTCATCATTTCCATCATTACAGCTCAAGCATCTGTAAGTAAAAATTACTACTTTTTTTTTTCTTCTTTCAGGTTACTTTTAAAAATTTTTGTCGATAATTTAGATTGGCAGCTGTTTATTAAGGTACTAAATCTTGTTTTAATTAGATTGACATTAAATATTCCTACCTTGACCTGTCTAATTTTAGATAAGCTGCTGACTTGAGTATATGAGTTGTTACAATGAAATGTTTTAATTCTTTAAAAAAAGCTAAGGCCATTATTTTGAGATGAAACAAATAGACGTGTCTCTTGAGAGTAATAATTACATAATAAATGAATTTAAGTTCCATGTGGGTAGGCTAGTGTGTAGTTACATGGAGTTTGATAGACTTCTTGTGAATACACTTCAATTCTTGTTCAGGAACAGTGCGGTGCCAGATGTACTCACTGATAAAAAAGTTACAGGATTGCTACACTATCTTCTTCCATTATCACACTCTGGCAGAGTAGAGTAAAATGGGGTGAAATACTATTTGACTATAGAATAAGCTGTCAAGAGCTCTAATTAATATGATAAAATTCCATTTATAAATGAGTAAGCACCACAAGATCTTCGTGTTTCNGAGCCAGGTACCTTTGACAATTTGTCTACCACACTTCAAGTATTGAAACTGAACAGGAACAATATTTCAGCAATTCCTCGAAAGATGTTTAAACTGTCCCATCTGCAGTACCTGTAAGTGTAACCTACAATTGACTAATTGTTTTCAGGTTTTCCAAAGCACTGGTGCTGCTTGAACTTTAGCCTTTAATTTAACCAGAGGCAGAGTGAGACAGACAGAGAAAACATATTACTACAACCCTTACTAACTACAGCATTGTACTGAACAAAACTAGTCTTACATGTTGGTGAGATGTGAACAGTCTTTGTGTTATAAATTGTGTTTGCCTATTAAAAGTTAAAAAAAAGAGATGGAAAAGTAAACTTACATACTTCACTACAGCACTGCAATCATTTGCTTAGTTTGTGCTTTCACAGTGAAGGGAAGGAACTTCATTTGCTTTCAGATGACATGACAATAAGCAATATACTTGAATAAATAGACCTTAGGGTTTACTGATACTGTGTTGTCCAGAACTGTTTTACCAAATAAATAATAAAGTTATATGAAAGAGACTGTGGGATTTTTTTTTTGGTTGGAAAACTCAGAAAGTGCAGAAAATGGATAAAAGAATGGGTTGCACTTTGTCAAATCTTGGATAATTATTTTCTGTATCAGATAGTGAAGAGTTAAAAATGACAAAGTCTCTTAGGTTACCCTTGAAAGTGATAGGTTGTAAGAACACTGAAGTATTAGGGTTCTTGACACTTCTGGAAACAGTGACTGTCTTTCTTCTTTATGCAAATGCGGGAAGGGTTTTACTCAGGCTTCAGTAGAAGAGTATGAGAACAGTCCTGCAAAGCTCAGGGTTTGGGAATGATATTGGTAGACTTTCTGATATTCAGATTCACCTTAAATTTTGGATGTTGGTTATATTCTTGCCTGAAAATGTTCCCTTTGTTCATGGTTGTTATGCTGACTGAGTTATGTTAGGTAGTTTATCTGCAAGGAAGGCAAAAAATTTGTGTTATCGCCTGAAAGTATTAAGAGAGGAGTAGGGAAGAACTAAAGCCTGTTCTTACTGAATGTTCTTCACTTTTTATTAAGATTTAAATACAGGATGAGAAGTAGGGTTCTCCCTCAGGTCTGTTATCAGGTAGGTTTTGTGTCAGACTGCCATAGAGGAAACGTGACTTCTTTCGGGCATGACACTCTGAAAAATAATGATGATATAACTATGGGGAGAGGATTATTTAGACCTTGACTTTGCATGGGGAAGTAAGTTTTGGAAGGAGAGGATTCTTCCTAGTTTGGTAGATCTAAGACTTCCTTGAAGGGGCAGATGATCACTCCTTGTACTACCTTTTGGTAGTATTATCTAATCCTGTCACTGCATCTTGCCCTCCAGCTCCCCCACAAGGGTACACATTGCTCCCAGTTTCTGACTGCAGAGGGTAAGTGTAGTGGCAGAAGGGTGAGTGCCAGAACCACTGGAGAAAGAGGGAAGGTGCTATGTGTAACTGGTTATGGAGGAGGGGTATTACATGAAATGAGTGCTTGGCTACAGATACAGCAAGAGGTGACCCAGGATACTCAATTTTGTCTAGTTATCAAACTAAAATTTTAACTCTTTCTTGACTGTATTGATTGCAATCACAAACCAACCTCTACAGCTCTATGCTGTATAAACACCAGCAGCTTTCAATTTTGAATTTGTGAACAGGATTAACCATAATATTCTAGGTGTACAGGGATTATTTAAGTCTGAAAGTCAAGGAACTACCAAGTACTTGGCCTCAGTATCAGAAAGGCACAGCAATATTAACATGGTTGGACATAATGTGTTACAATAAAATGTTTGATTTTTACTGCTTCTTGTCTCTCCAAGAAAAGTGTTTAAATAAAGTTGTTTCCAGAGAGGGAAGAAAGATTGTTGGCATGTAGGTAAAATTACTGTGCTGTAACTGTAAATTTTATTGTTGCAGGGAGCTGAATCGCAACAAAATCAAAAACATAGATGGGCTTACTTTCCATGGACTTCCCGCTCTGAAATCATTAAAACTGCAGAGAAATGGGATTACGAGGCTCATGGATGGTGCTTTCTGGGGTTTGACCAACATGCAAGTCTTGTAAGTATCAAACTTTTGCTGGTAGGTTCTGCTGATAAAATATTAAGTAGATTTGCACAAAATTAATAGAATTGCTTGGTAAAATTTAAAGCCATTTTTGGATGACAATGTTCTGGTGTGGTCTGAAAAGCAGCAAGCAGTCAGTAGTGAATGTGTAGAGCAGCACATTTTAAATGCATGTGTTCAGTTCTAGATTTAAATAGAGGCTCCAGCTATCTAGCCAGTGTTGTGAGGTCAGATGTGGACCTGTGGCATAGCATGCATGCTGCTGAGTTTCTGAACCTTATGTCTTTTTCTGTTTCTATTTGTTTGTAGGCAGCTGGACCATAACAACTTAACAGAGGTAACCAAAGGCTGGCTTTTTGGCTTACTGACGCTGCAGCAACTCAATCTCAGCCAAAATGCCATCAGCAGGATCAGTCCTGATGCCTGGAAATTTAGCCAGAAACTCAGTGAGCTGTGAGTACCTTTATTCTCTTCCAGTTTCAAAAGCTGGATACACGCCAAAACATGAGCTCCTTACCACTGATTTGTGAATTTTTCAGAGCTGAGTTTCCAAGGTCACAACTTGACTGAATAAGACAATTATATTTTGTTGAAAGAAGTTAACTGCAATTGCTTCAGTTAACTGTGGCGGTTGTACTAAAGCTGTAAAATGTAGTCATTTTCAAATGAAAGAAATTAATTCTGCAGTAATTTGTGAATTGTTTGAAACAATGCAAAATGCTGTGTGGTCAGAAATAGTGTAGTAGGTTTTGTGATAATCATTAGGGGAAAAGTTGTGCTCCCCCTTGAAGATTCATGTGGGTTGAAGTGGGTTAAATAAGCACTGCATCATGAACTTTAAAATGCTTTTTTCCTTCCCTAAATTTGCAGAGATTTGACATTCAATCAATTAGCAAAGTTATATGATTCAAGCTTCGTTGGTTTGAGCATGCTGGTTGGACTGTACCTTGGAAACAACAAAGTTCATTACATTGCTGATGGTGCCTTCAAGGGACTTTCCAGTCTACGGATTTTGTAAGTTGACGAACTCAATTTGTAACGTCAAAAACTTTAAGAAAAATCCTGTGCTTATAGTTACTTCTGTTACTTTTGAAATAGACAAGAATGTTTTGTTAACTTCCCCTGATCAGTGTATGGTTTTGTTACAGTAGGATTTCTCTTCAGAAAAGTTGGGAAAGAGAGGCCTCTTTTGTTAAGGCTGTGCACAGTGTTGGTGGTAACTGATAAAAACTTTCAGTAGCATTATTGTGGGTGAGGCATATGTCTGCTTAAAGGCAGCAAGCAGAGCACTGCTACCCACACTTTTAGGGATCTGCATCGTTGTGTTTTAACTGAATCATTTTTCCTCATGGTAGAAACAAGAAGACAAAACTCATTGTCATGACTGGACAATTGCTTTAAACATTCGAGCATGTTTTGAAATAGCATTTCTTAAAGGAAGGGAAAGAACAAAGTAAACTAATCTAAATATATTCCACTTCATTAAAACCTTCCCACTGCATACCACTGACCCATCTGTCAGCCAGATGAACAAAACTATTGCCTTTCCATCTAGGATTTATTTTTAGGGGTTTGCTCACATACTCACACATAGTATGCTCACATACTCACACTCACACATCTAGCAAAGATGCAGATTAGAGGGCTGTACACTGTGTTTTTTAAGCATATGGAGAATTGGAGGTCATAAAGAGAGGAAGTTAAGGAATTGCAAGGTGTTGAGGAATTAAGTGTTGGGCTTTTTCTCCTAGATTTTTCTTTCTCCTCCAGTCCTACCCTGTTGATTCTTTGCTGACACACCATTCTGTGTGTACAAATCTCTAATTTCTTTATGCTTCACAGATAATTAAACAAGTGTTTTGGGATGTTAAAATTATTCTCTGGGTGTTAATATTACGGACTTAAAAAGATGTGAGGGTGTTTCGCTTCAAAGGGATGACAGTTGATCCTTTCCCTTCCTGCAGTGCAACTTCTCTTAAGATAGTCCTGTATCTGAATACCTTTGAAGGGGTATATGAGTTTATTTGCTCACAATTCTAAAAATTGTTGAATTTGTGATCTTTTTAATTATCAGTGGGAATAGTACTAATAATCTTCAAAGTCTCTCAGGAAAAATTGAAATGATAAAGTTAATCAGAAAAATCTTCTCTTAAAAAACCCCAAAAAACCCAACTAAACAAAAATCCAACCTAACAGAAAGCTATTTTAGATATTTTTTTTTAATAATACATGCTGTTGAAGAAGTATGTACCTTGTTATTTTTAATAGTTTTTGTGGTTTGATTTCCCCTCTGCTCTTAAACAGGGGTCTGAAAAACAATGAAATATCATGGACTATTGAAGATATGAATGGTGGTTTCTCTTGCTTAGATGAACTTAGGAAGCTGTGGGTATTGCTACAATATTTTTATCTCATCATGCCTTAAAAAAATTAGCTTATTATGGGTCTTTCAAGGGACAAGCCCAACACTTAAGGATATTGAATTTTCCATAGCAGAGATGATTTTTTTCCTCACTTACCACTTTGTTCTCTATAACATGTTCCTTTTCAATAAAATAAATTCCAGATTTTTCAAGTCAAACTAATATGAAATATTTTAAGTATTATTAATATTTATGGACATATTTATCAAAGAATGATTTCTTTTCCCATACTAAGAAATAATGAGTGTATTATATGATGAAGGCATAATGACAGGGATCATCTTCAATAAGGTAAAGCAGCATCCAGTGGAAGTGGCTCCATTGCATTGAAATTTTCAAATGCAGATTTATGGAATTAAAAGGTGTTTCTAGTTTTACATTTAGAATAATCCATGTCACTTAACTGTACACCTTAATTGTCTTCTAAAATCACTGTTAAATCTAGATATTTATTCAAGGGGAATAAATTAGTATCTTTTAGATGTTAGACATTTTGCTCCATTGGAGATGGGTGAGTGGTGAATATGAGTCACAGTTCAGAAACAAATGCCAAAAACATAATTATTCAGCTCAAAAATACTCCCATTGAATTGCATCTCTTTTGTATCTTGTGCTTAAATTTTTCAGGATACTCCAAGGAAACAGGATTAGATCCATTACAAAGAAAGCATTTTCTGGTTTGGATGCACTTGAACACTTGTAAGTAGTAGAAAGTCACATTTAACCCAAAATTGGAATGAAGTAAATTCTGATACTAACTGAGATTAAAGTAGGACTAACAAACATAGCTTATGACTTGGGATGCAATACACTTACCGTGGTTGCTACTGTGCTAATCTTCAGAAGATTTTTCAGTTTTGGAGTTACGCTGAGTATGAGTTTTGGAATTAATGCAGAAATTCTTACGTATTAAGCATGCTATGAAGCTCCTTATTTGTGTCCCTTTTGCTTTTGAGCTTGAGCATGCTTTGTATTTCACTAAAATAGCAAACTATTGCTTGAGTCTTAAATCCATTCAGTTTAATAAATTATTATTTTCTTCTCATCCTTTTTTTCTTTTTTCTTCCTAGAGATCTAAGTAACAATGCAATTATGTCAGTTCAAGGAAATGCATTTTCAGAAATGAAGAAACTCAAAGAATTGTAAGTTTCTATCAAAAGACATAATCTCTAATAAGTATATATATCCTGATAAATATATAAATAAAAGCCTTTTAAGACATCACCTGATGGAGTGATAGACCCCTGCTGTAATCTCTTTGAAGTAACATCAAAAAGTTATGTCAGTGTTTCAGGGTTCTTTATTTTTTATATGATGGGTGTATTTAAGTGAGGAAGTGCGGGATAGGAGGCATTTCATTTTCTGCTACGTTTGTTGTCTCTAAAGTGCTTATTTTAAATTGGGTGAACTCTTAACAGGTTTTAGATAAGGGAGACTTTGATGTAATGTGCTCTAAGATCAGCAGTGCTATCACTGAGCTAAAGCTTGCTGGACCAGGGAAATGCAGTGCTGTAATTCTTTTGTAAAGACCTGGTTGTCAGTGCTTGTAATTGGGTCTTTCTCTACTGTAGTAGCAGAGAGAGACAGATCTTCAGAGAAGTCACGAAGCGGTCACTGCGAAAAATGTATTCTAGAGAGGATGGGTTTTTGTCCTCTTAGCCTTTTTTTGTATTGATCAATGCAGAACAGCACTGGCTCAGGGGTGGGTGCAGAGGGTTATACTGAAAGGGATGACATCAAACTGCCATCAAAGTAGTGACAACCTGTCACTACTGGGGTTCAGCAGGGCTCCATCCTCAGTGCTGTGCTCTTCATAAAAGACTTGGACGCAGGACTGGAAGGGATACTGACCAAGTTCACAGACAATACAAAATTTGGAGGAGCTGTTCACTCCCTCGAAGTCAGGGAGGTCCTGCAGAGAGACCTCAACAAATGAGAGGGCTGGGCAATCACCAACTGTATCAAGTTCTACAAGAGAAAGTGCTGGATTCTGCACCTGGGGTAGGGCAGCTGTGGGTGTATGGACAGATAGGGGAATGAGGTGCTGGAAAGCAGAGCCATGGAAAAGGGACCTCGTGTCCTGCTCGAGGGAAAGTTGAATATGAGTCAGCAGTGCCCTGGCAGCCAGGAGGGCCACCCTTGTGCTGGGGGTCGTCAGGCACAGCATCACCAGCTGGGCAAGGGGGAGGATTGTCCCATTCTGCTCCAAACCAATGTGGCCTTATCTTGAATATTTTATGCAGTTTTGAGGGCCACAATATAAGAAAGATACTAAACTATTAGTGTGTCCAAAGGAGGGCAGCAAAGATGGTGAAGGGCCTTGAGGCAAAGCCATGTGAGGAGTAGCTGAGGTTATTTGGACTGTTCAGCCTGGAGACAAGGAGGCTGAGGGGACACCTCATTGCAGTCTGCAACTTCCTCATGAGAGGAAGATGAGGGACAGACACTGATCTCTGTGGTGACCAGTGACAGGACAGAGAGAAGTTGTGTCAAGGGAGCTTTAGGTTGAAAACTAGAAAAAGGGTCTTCACCAGAGGGTGGTTGGGCACTGGAACAGGCTCCCCAGGGAAGTTCACATCACCAAGCCTGACATTGCTGAAGGATTTGGACAATGCTCTTGGGCACGTGGTGTGATTCTTGGGAATGGTTCTATGCAATGGCAGGAGTGGGACTTGATCCCCTTGGGAGTCCCTTCCAACTCAGAATATTCTGTGATTCTGTGGATCCATGTGAATTACTTTTGCTTTTCTTTCAAGAACAAGCGAGATTTGAAGAGTGGTATTTTATTACTGACTGTGGGTTTTTAATATGGTTTTAAGGTAATTTTGAGTTTTCAGCATAAACTGGGAACTTCTCTTGCTTAAACTTCTGATTCTAGATGTTCACCCTAATATTCCTTTGCTTTCTTATTTTTTCTCCCTCTGTGAATGGAGTTATTCCCATAGGTTATGTAAGCTAATAACTGGTTCTGCACTTGTTATTTCAACATATTGCTATGCTTTTTCTTCTTACTCACCTTTTTAAATGTCTTCACCAAGATAAATTCTGGCTGAAGAGGAAATTAGAGAGTGAATTTGTCTCAGATGTTGACTTCCAGAGTACCTGCCTTCTCAACTGGTCTCCTGCATGCCAATTTTGTATGTGTGGGTGCAGACTGTAGTTTTGTATCCAGAGACACTACAAACATGCTTGTTTGCCTGAACTCATAGCTGAAGCTGGGAGTTCAGGGTAACATGTCTGCTCTGTGGCATGTAGGAGTCATGACAGTGATGTTACTAATTTGAGCTGAACAGTATTGCTGTCTTTCTCTTGCAGTACATGTGTTCAGCCTGAAAACCTAGTTTTGTTACAAAAGTATGTTCATACAGATCTATAGTACAAACAAAAAAAAACAGGCTTTGATTTTAATTGCTTTTTCTTAGGCACTTGAACACATCAAGTCTCTTGTGTGACTGCCAGTTAAAATGGCTACCACAGTGGATGTCAGAGAACAACTTCCAGAGCTTTGTAAATGCCAGTTGTGCCCACCCTCGGCTGCTAAAAGGGAGAAGTATTTTTGCTGTCAGCCTGGATGGGTTTGTCTGTGGTGAGTGTAGCCTCTTGCTGTATCCTTGGGGTTTTTTGTGTTTCCTTGATGTGTTGTGTTTTCTATAACAAAATGGAGAGGATGTGATACTTACTAACACTTTCTTTTATTCTCAGACTGTGATGTAGATCCTCAAACCTTGTGGCTTTTTACAAGACAGGGTATGATGGTATTCTGACTTCTATTTCAAGTACAGCTTACATAGAACATTGCATAGTGTGCAAGTGAAAGCTCATTAGTTTTTGAGGGTAAATGTATGTGCCTGTAGATTTAAAAGATATTATTTAGATAACTATGGTTTTTAAATGAGACGTATTTTGGCAAAATTAAGATGCAGGTTTTAGGTGTGATTATTTGTAATTTTTTTCATACTGCATTAGTCTTCAGGTTATCCCAGGGCTGATAAAATTTGGAGGTAAAAAAGCCATTACTGGCCTCAGCTCTGACATTTTTCATGTGTGCTTGTTGTCTGCTTCAAAAATTATTTGTAGTATGTACATTACTGCCTTTATAAAAATTGTGTTTAAAAAAATAACTGATAACCACAGTTACAGTATTGGTGGTTTTTATTTCAGTTTGCCAGATAGTAAATGCTAGTGAAATACTTTTACTTTAGGACCTGAGAATCTGAGGTGATACCATTTGCCTTAAAAATGAATTTTTTCTGTGTGTTTAGTAGCATTCATTGTCACCTATGTTATGTTCTCTTTTTAAAGCAAAGGGAGGCTAAGCATTCAGAGTAGAGATTGTATTTGAAGTACTCTGATTTGTAAAGTGAGAACTTTAAAAATAACAGCAAATTTAAAAGCTAACTGCATTTCATGTATTTTTGTTGAATACATTTTATTTTTCTTCCTGAAGAAAATTCAAACTTTACATTCTTTGGAGACAAAATAGGAAGTGTCTGTTCAATAACTTCCTCATATAGCAAATATAACTGGTTCATTTTTACTGTTGCTACTCATACCCTTTTTTCTGTGCGAAAGCAGGGCCAAAATCTAAAATAGTGTACTAAAATGTTGGTTTTTCCCTACCTATTAGCAGTCAAATATTTAATAAATTAAATAATGAGCAAATTCTAACTACTGGTGAGAAGGAGAGGTCGAAATAATGCAGGGAATTACAGATTACTCAGTGGCCAAAGGAGTATATGTGAAGTAGACATTCAATTTTATGAGAAATATATTCTGTTAACAAATGAAACTGGGGATTTAAATATATATCTTTCATTTGTTAAATCAGAGGGAATTGTGTTCTTTTTTTAGCTTCTGAATGCTATTTTTAAGTAATTAATTTGAAATTTAAGATGTATCAGTAAAAAGAAATGTAGTGAGTCAGTCATTGCACTTCATACTTAAAGCAAATGCCATGCAGAAATACCTAAAGTCTCCAATGCTAGTCTTATCCTAGTGTGTTCCTCTGTATTCTGCACTGTATGCTTATTTGAGTGACCTTTTTATCATCCCTTCCTGTCAAATAATTAAGATTGAAGTATGTTCTCCCATCCTTTCATAAGGCTAATTTAAGTACTTAGAGTGTTTTGCTTAATTACCTCTGTGCAAAGTCAGTGATGTATTAACTCAATTTGCAAATGTGGTATATTTTGTCATGGAGACTTAAGACATGGGTATGAAGCATTAAAAGCAAATGGCCTGAGAGGTTCTTAAAGCCCATGTGTAGAGCCCCAGATCCGTGTTGCCCTGTCACTGGAGCACAGCTTCATACCTGCAGGAGTTTTGCAGACAGTTCAAGGTTAGGCTATCTGCACATCTCATTTTCTTTTGTAACAAACAGCGTGGAAGTTCTTCAAGGAAATAACAGTTTGACCCCATCTGTTGTTCCCAAACAGTTGAGATGTGATGAGACAAAGGGGCTAGGAAAAACAGCTGGGTCTGCAGAGAGGAATTTTTGGGGCACAGGGCTTTCCCTGCAGTTCCTGTGAAGTTTGTCCAGAGATTGGACACATCTCGAAAGCTGGCAATATGCTAAGGCTTTTGCTTTTGGGAGACCAAGCATTTATGTGCCCACTCGTTTTGTACGTGCAGTGTACACACAATTGAATAAACAATTCAGAAGGCAACTAATTCTGTAAACTCACAACGTGACATTTTGAAGGTAACTTTCCTATAGCAAAGGGACCTCTGGGAATTCTTGAAATTCTTGTGTTCTGCCCTGCTTAAGGGACCTTCCATCCTCTTTGGCCCAGACAGACGCAGATTACTGGAACACTGACTTTTGTACATGAATTTTTTGGTGGGTTTGGGTAAAACCCTCAACTGTAACTTGCAGTTTCTGGTAGCAGATGAGCTATGCTTTCAATAAGGAAAAATTCACAGCAGCCTGAGGTGTTGTAAAGATGAGAGGTAGGCTTCATGATTGATGTTCAGAATAGTTCTTATGGATGTCAGGGGGTAGTTCTTCCATCTTTAGTGCTGCTGTTGAAGAAACTATGCACACAGTCTGCTTTTAAATGTGCTTTCTCTTCAGTAAGAGATGGCTTGACACAATAAACTCATAAATACAGCATCTTTAAATGCCCTAAGGCTAACAAAATTTAAAACAAAAGCATTGTGGATCCATTTTATAAATACTTACCTGACTCTTCTCTCAAACCTATCGAACAAGGCTTACAAACTCTCTGGAAAGAGTCCTCAGGCATCACATTTTTTTTTTTTTCTTTTCGTCTGTGCAGATGATTTTCCTAAACCCCAGATCACTGTCCAGCCAGAAACACAGTCAGCAATTAAAGGCTCCAATTTGAGTTTTGTGTGTTCAGCAGCCAGCAGCAGTGATTCCCCAATGACTTTTGCATGGAAGAAAGACAACAAATTGCTGCAAGATGCTGAAATGGAGAATTACGCACACCTCCGGGCCCAGGGCGGAGAAGTGATGGAGTACACCACCATCCTTCGACTGCGCAACGTCGAATTTAGCAATGAAGGGAAATACCAGTGTGTTATTTCAAATCATTTTGGTTCATCCTACTCTGTCAAAGCCAAACTTACAGTAAACAGTAAGTATATTATGTTTTGCTTGTAGATTTAGAATGATTTTAATCAAGATAGGTAATCATAGATTTTCCATTCTCGTTGTCTGCATCTTTTTGAAGATCCTTTAGTGTGAGATTATTTCTTAAAAATACATACACTTCCAAGGTCACCATTCAGTATTACCTCTGGTAACTAGTGTGCTGAAGCATAGTATAGGAAAAAACAAATAACATACCAAATTCATAGTAAATCTGGCAAAATCAATGTTACAAGATGGAAAAACATTATATTTTCCTCATAGGAGGTGAGTGTGTGCTCTCTTTCAAGATGCTAGGGAAAGGTCATGTAGGAGGCTATTAGCAAAAGTGAGATTATGATCTTGGTGGTCTCACATACTTCACAGTTTCCCCCCCTTTCTGCTGGCTACTGATCAATTTAGGTTTCTCTAGTGTTTTTAGGCCCATGAAGGGTGTTCAAGAAAACACTGTACAAAAAAGGAGACGTATGTTTCATGTATTGATTTTGGTATCACCGACTTTTCTTTAGCGCTGCCTTCATTTACAAAAATCCCCATGGACTTAACCATTCGAGTCGGGGCAATGGCACGTTTGGAATGTGCTGCAGTTGGGCAACCTATCCCACAGATTTCTTTGCAGAAAGATGGTGGAGCAGATTTTCCTGCAGCACGCCAGAGGCGCATGCATGTCATGCCTGAAGACGATGTATTCTTTATTGTTGATGTAAAGATCGAGGACACAGGTGTTTACAGCTGTACGGCTCAAAACACTGCTGGAAGCATTTCAGCTAACGCAACATTAACAGTACTAGGTAAGATCGGTGCAAACCTTAACAGCACTATCACTATTATGATGCAAAATAATAACAGTTAGTTACGTTTCTCAGTGTATATCTGATATGCACGGGGTGGAGGGAAGAAGGGGTTTCTGTTTTCATTTAGAGACAATAGATTTGTTGAACTTTTAATTTCTTGACATTTTGTTAATCGTTTTTATTGTAGCTCTCTGCAATCTTAAGTATATATGATTATTCTTTTTACCTTGTAAGGTAATCAAGCATCTAAATCAGATCAATTGACAAGTAAATTGGAGGCTTTAAGTGCAAATCCTTGAGTTTTCTTCTTAGAAGAAGAGTAAGCTTTATTAGGCCTTAGTAATTCATTTAATTTAGCTTTTCCTCTTGAGCTATGAGGAAAAGGGACACGTCTTACTGTTCCAAGATAATTTAGAATATAAGGCTTGTGTTTACTTTTCAGAAACACCATCATTTTTGCGGCCTTTGCTGGATCGAACTGTAACAAAAGGTGAAGCTGCAGTCTTGCAGTGCATTGCTGGTAGTAGCCCTCCACCCCGACTGAACTGGACTAAGGATGACAGCCCTCTCGTGGTAACAGAAAGGCATTTCTTTGCTGCAGGCAGTCAGTTACTAATTATTGTGGATACAGATGTAGAAGATGCTGGGAAATACACTTGTGAAATGTCTAATACGCTTGGAACGGAACGAGGCAACATCCATCTTAATGTAATTCCTACTCCCACCTGTGACTCTCCTCAAAACATTGCCCCATCAGTTGATGATGATGGATGGTCCACCGTTGGCATTGTGATCATAGCTGTGGTTTGCTGTGTGGTGGGCACTTCCTTGGTGTGGGTGATCATCATCTACCACACCAGAAGTAGAAATGAAGATTGCAGCATCACAGATACAGGTGTGTAAACTGAAGGTTTGCCTTGGAAAGGGAAGAAAAATGTTTGTGGTTGTTTTGCAGTGACTTTATTGTAGGAACCTTTGTGTGCTTTGACTCAGAGGCAGAAAGGTGAATTATCTGTTACTTTCACTTCTTTGCTGACAAGTTTAAAAATGTTCTACAAACTGGGGTATGCTGATCGCTTTTTGTGAGTGTTTTGCTTTCCCACAGATGAAACAAATTTGCCTGCTGACATTCCAAGTTACCTGTCATCCCAGGGGACACTGGCTGAAAGGCAGGATGGATATGGCTTGTCGGAAAATGGCAGTCACCATCAGTTCGTCACATCTTCTGTGGGACAGTATTTCTTGCAGCAGAGGGACAGTAATGGTAGGTGGAAAATGCTAAGCAGATTTTTCATGTGGCTTGAGGAGCTGCAGTTTGGCCGTTGTCTTTCTAATTAGTAGAAGTAACACTAAAGAAGCAGTTTTGCTGAAGTTTAATAGAGGATGTGAAATTTATTGCTTGGGATTTTTTCCAACATGTTAATAAGTGGAACTTGGTTCTGTTCGTCCAAGTGATGTTATGGTGTTTATTAAATCAAGAACTTTTTTTCTAGTTTCAAGGGTAAATTTGAAATGATGATGACATTTGCAAAACAAGTGTCTGAAAGAAATTACCACAGCATGCACATCTCTTACAGCTTGAAAAGGGTGCTTATAGTGGAGTGTAGGCATGTGTGGTAATTTCCAGTGGAAGTTTAGAATAACTGTTTAAACTTGCCTGTTAAGAAGTTATTAGTGTCAGAGTCAATAAAGCATTTAAGGTGACTGGAAGTTAAAAACTGCAGTATTTGACATTTATAAATGTGGCCCCTAAGAATCCTGTACATAGCTGCACTATGGAGGAAAAGGCACCTTGCTGGAAAGGGCTTGGGGTTGAGATACAGTCAGGAGCTGGGACAGGTGGGAATGGAGTGATGGTGAGATAGTTCTGCAGTTGTAGGGTAGTGAGAGGAACAGCCTCTTTGTGGATCAAGAACCACAGACTCTGTCCACAGCTTTCAGGAGCCATTGAACTGAAAATCTATATAGCTGTTCAGGCAGCCAGTGACTCCCTCAGATTCTTCAGTCAGGACAGTGACATCATGCTCCAAAAGGTGTCTGTCAGACAGATCATGACTTTGTCTCCTTGCTATAGAAGAAGGAAGTCCCCTGGTTCTGATCCCTGTGATTGGTTTGGTTTTGTTGTGTGTGAGTGACCAAGACACAGACCCAGACCGGCAGGGAATCTGAATGGTTTACTCAAAAGAAATGAGCTGGTTTTATTTGTTTTTTCAAGGCACAGTATTTCCTTACGTGGTAATTCTCACTATGTAACCTATCCCATGTTGCCACGTCAGCAACATGTTTTCTAAATGTCCTTCTGTCGGGTGATCACGCGCTGTTCACCCATCTGTCAGCTTCCAGCTGGCTCCTCTCTGTTGGGGTCTGCTGCATGACAGCTCCTCCCCCCAGGGTCTGGTGGAGACAAGCCTCTCTGTGCTGCCCTGTGCTGCTATGTGCTGCCATTTGCTTCTTTGTGCTGCCCTGTACTCCTTTGTCCTGCCATTTGCTTCTGCNCTATCCCATGTTGCCACGTCAGCAACATGTTTTCTAAATGTCCTTCTGTCGGGTGATCACGCGCTGTTCACCCATCTGTCAGCTTCCAGCTGGCTCCTCTCTGTTGGGGTCTGCTGCATGACAGCTCCTCCCCCCAGGGTCTGGTGGAGACAAGCCTCTCTGTGCTGCCCTGTGCTGCTATGTGCTGCCATTTGCTTCTTTGTGCTGCCCTGTACTCCTTTGTCCTGCCATTTGCTTCTGCAGGTATGTCCCACAGCCTGTAACCCAATTCTATCTTACGTCCCCCCACAATTCTCCCTTTTTTTAGTTTTTTTAAGGCTTGATCAACTATACAAATTTGGCCTACTGCCTGAACCAAACAAGCTCCATTCATCTTCTTCCTTTAGTCTCCCCACAAGCTGATGATGAAGCCAGAGTAACCAAGGCTGGTCGGACCACTCTTGCAGGTACCCATCATGGACTGGAATCTGTGGAAACACAAGCATATCCTCACCCCCAGGTTATCAAAGGAAAGCATCCTTCCATTTCCCAAGTACTTGAGCTTTTTCCAAGTGAGCCTCTGATCATTCTAAATGCGATTTAAAAATTAAGATAATGTAAGGCTTTTTGCAGTCTTTCATGGGGGTATATACCATCTCTGCACTCCCCCCCCTTTTACTTGAGAGCGCTATGGCCCCGTTCTGCACATTCGCCTGTATGGGCAGAAACAAAAATACATTTGGTAAGGATATCAACCTAACATGAATATACTTCAAGCAACCAAATTCAGGAAAACGTGTAACATAACATGCAGTTCTTTTACTAGGAACAGTAAAACAGTACATCTAATAAAACAAGTGCACACTAAGTAAAAATAAGCAAGGTAATATCATCAACTGCCTAAATACTTTACCATCACCCAGATTCTGCAGTAACTGGGGTGTCCCATTTCACAGTGAGGACTTGGAGAGCCTTCCCCAGGCAAGGCTTCCAGGTTTACCTCGAAAGCTTTTATAAGACCAAATCAGCAAGTGAGTGACTTCATTACATTTTTAGCACAGAAACACCTGGCTCTGATGGCATAAGTTCCCAACTAGAGAGGGCTAGGGCTTGGTCAGAGCCTTAAGCCTTGACTGGGAGGGTTTCCCTAAAATACCTACAAGCAAACCTTTACTAATACCAGTTAGGAACATGACTTCACAAGAGCTTGTCTTCCCCATGAACAGGGGCGACAGATTAAAACACCCAATAACATCTCCTTCCCATGGTACAGTGATTAAACAGACAGAACCTTGGGAAAAAGAATTGCAAGGGAATGTTTCTACCCCACAGCCAGGAATTGAAAATTCACAATATATAAAAAGAGTTTTTGGGTTTGTGTCATTTCAGCTTAAAAGGACAGCTTACAAAACAGTATTATTATCTATTACAAAAAGCAGTCAGCATAATGCAACGGGTCACAAGGTGATAGGGTAACAGTCGTAATAGTGAGGGTCCAGCATTGCGGCACCATTCTGAATAACGAAAGTTCCACGGACCAGCTGCAGGAATGACACGCCCAGGCGCAGCCCACCCCCCACTCCCCCACT
>VZTN01021236.1:3634-20206 GCA_013400515.1 Erpornis zantholeuca | reverse complement strand
CCACGTGCTCGCCCCCACGTGCTCGCTGCCGCGCGGCTCCGCGCGCCCTCCGCCGTCGCCGAGGGCAGGCGGACAGGGAACGCTCTGCCGGGACGGGCTCGCCCAGTTCCTGCTACTCGCCGCGACACGACCCCAGCTGATCCCGCGTGGACCACACGGATGGGGGGGGGGGAAGACCCGACTCCCCCCCAGGATCAGACGGATCGGGGGACCAGGGGCCATGCTCCGGTTCTCCTCCCACAGCCCAGAGAAGCTTACAATCAGAGCGTTTCGTTCCGTGGCGCAGAAGGGGCTGGCATGGCTACCGACAGTCGTCCTTTTCCCGGTTTCCGGGTGCCGCATGCGCCATGAGCGCTTCCCACACGGTCCCGATGGATACAAAAGCTTAGTCAACGCTGCCTCGCTTTGCGCAACTGGGTCCCACAAAGCGTCCCGTAAAACGTCCCATATCCGAGGATCAAAAATACTAGTCTTATCTAAAGTTGGATCACAGTCTTTTGCCCAGAACAAGAGCCTGTTCAAATCTGTAAACTCAACTTTCCTGCCGTGTTCCTTCAAAATCCGTTCCAATGTCTCTAGCTCCTGGGAAACACCACTCCCCGTGGTTGTCGCTGTTTGCCATCCGTCCTGCCGAAAGGTCCATAGACACCACGAGCTTCGTTTCAGCCCCTCTGCAAAGTTCAGCCGAGTCGCTCCGACCCCAGCAATCGCCAGTTCCCTTTCAGTCCCTGATGCAGGGCGCCGCAAGGCCCTAGGGTGACAGCTCCTCCCCCAGGGTCCGGCGGAGACAAGCCTCTCTGTGCCTCCCTGTGCTTCTTTGTGCTGCCATTTGCTCCGCTCCTTTGTGCTGTCATTTGCTTCTTTGTGCTGCCCTGTGCTCCTTTGTGCTGCCATTTGCTTCTTTGTGCTGCCACGTGCTTCTGCAGGCGCGTCCCACAGCCTGTAAGACAATCCTATCTTACCTCTCCCCCCAGTTTTGTTCTGTTGTTCAGGGATTGTATAGTTAAGCAAACTGCGACATATTCTCTGTCAAGCTAATTAATTGAACAGTTGCTGGAGTTAGAATTGTCATTGTTAGGTTAAGCAAACTCTACACTATGAAATGTAGCTGAACACATGGGGTTCTTAAAACTTAAGAAACTCTAAACTGAAGATGCAGAAAAGACCTTGTGCTGACACATAATTTTTATTTTTAAGGCATTTACCATCTAGATAACAGCAGTGAAACAGACTTGGAGGGTGTCGCAGACCCATTCCTATGCCACTATCTGGGCACTTCGGGGACTTTGTATTTAAAAGGAAACACTTACAGTTCTGATGCATTTGAAGCATACAGCACAAGTAAGTTGGTGGGGGGAAGTTTTAGTCCTAATTTGGTGTTAGTTATGATGAATCTATATAAAATCAATGTTTTATTTCCTTTAGGTTGCAACCCTGACCAAAGAACAGCAGGCTTAGGCCCTTATGAATCTGGATATTTAAAGAAAAAGGAATGCTGTCAATACTCACCTCCACAGGAAGATCCCTTTGACCAGTGTGTCAGCATTACTGGGATGCAGGCTACAAGTAGCAGATTGATGAACTCTGTTTATACTCAAAATGAAGGAACTGGACTGAAAAGCAAAAGTCTCAACTCAGACACATTTGCTTTAAACAGAAGTTTGGAACCCTCATCTATTACGAGTAACAGCACTTTCATGGGTATGTTCTAACGTTTTTTATTCAAGCTGCCGTTGTCTTTGTTGTCTTGTTTCCTATCTACAACACTAAGCAAAACTGATCTCTCAGCTTTTTCTTTCCCAAATGTTTGAAGCTGAGGAACGGAAAAGTGACTACAGTAAAAACTGTGTAATGAGAATGTTTAGATTACCAGCTCATAATAGCTCACAGTTATGAGCTATTCAAAATTTCATCTCTGATGCAATTCTTACTTTCTGTCTTAATATAGCTGGCAGATTTCTGTGAACGACAGGATATATAACTTAAATACACCTTAACAAACTTCAGGCATACCTGAAGTTTTGCCTGACAGGCAAAAGGTATGCAAGAAGGGCTCAGGGCAGGTGGAGAGGCTTGAACTTATATGTGTATATATTTTTTAACACAGTTAGCCAGAGCTATTTAGCCTTCAAAATAAGGCACTATGTAAAAATGCCTTCTCTATCCCTCCATTGTCATTTACTCATGGTGTGCATGACAAAAGAATTCCCAAAGCTTAGTTTAGGGTTTAGAGTTTTAATCCACATTGAAGGGAGAGGTGGGAGAAGGAGAAAAGCATTGCTTTATCCTTGAAGCTCATTAAATTTTGGATGTTTGGTTTGGCTGCTTAGTTTAAAATGCATATGAGACCAAACACTGCTTTCATCCTTGTGATATCTTAGGGCCAAGCACAGCCCTGGTATCGTGGATTGTCTCCTGACTGGTGTGTCAGCACTGGCTGATCGAGATCTGGGTCTGCTGGCTCTGAAGGGGACCTGGGGGAATGTGCATCACTTGGGCTCTTTGTTCTCGGGGGGTAGGGAGGGAAGCACAAGCTCTGAAGTTTTTCCCCTTCAAAAGCCAGATGTTTGAACTGTAAAATGTTGCAGATGCCAGGACATCTGGCAGAGACCCTGGGATTACACACGGCCAGCCTCCTGGCTGCCTGCCACTATTAGTGTGCTGGGACTGTGCAGATAGGGCTTTAGCATGGCTCCTCCAGAAAGTAGTTCAACTCTATGTTCATATATTCAGGAATTAATGTCACCTCAAGGACACATAGTCCTCTTTCTGCCCTAAAAATCTATGGAGAGTTACTTCTTTCATCAGTTCTCTGAGCATACTACCCCACTTAAGTTGCATTGTCACTGCCTTGGATGCTTCATAATCATTAGCACTCTTCCTTCAAAGAGCCTGTGGCTAGTTCTTGGACGTGGTGGCTGTGGAAAAACTTTTGATAGATTTCTTGTGGATTCGTTTCTTCAACATGGTTGTCAAATTCAAGCCCACTTTTGCCTGTGCAATCACAGTGAAAAAGACAGCTGGCATTAGCATCACTGTTGATGCATGAGCCAGAAAGTTCCTAGCTTGGATTTTTGGTTTTAAAACGGAACTCATTTGTAGCTTGGTGCTGTGAGGAACATCCTTTCATATTGTGTTAGGTCAAAATTGCTCTGCAAGTCATTGATGCAAATAGGGATTTTGTTGAATTCCTCATTTTCTAATAACTTCACAGATCACAGTTTTACTTGAAACCCATGCTTCTAGTAACTAAGCAAAAGCACTTTGGGTTCAAAATTTATTAAAGATTGTAGTGTTAAATTATTAATGAAAACTTGAGTTCTTCAAAGTCAGCCTGTGGCACACTGTCCTTTGAAAGTAAGTCCTTACAGACACTATCACTTGTGACAGCTGTACCTTTGTTCAGTGAAAAAAAAGAAGGCCCTTCTTGTAGAGGTGTTGATACTAACAGCTTCCCAGTGGTGAAGAGTGACACACACTGATTGTTTTCTGACTGCTAAATTCAGATAACTATTAATAAAAATTGAACTGAAATGTGGAATTCTCTTTGGGTTGCTACTGTTCTCTTTGGCCACAACTGGCTGGATGATCAGTGGTGAATGGAGCATGTGGCTATCATAGCACCTTTATTGATGCTAGTCAGAAAAAGATTGCTTTAGCATTCAGATTGGGCTGTGGGACGATGTTGTATAACCTGATAGAGGTTGCAAGGTTACGGTTTTTTTAAATTCCTTTTATTTTTTCTCAACTGTGTGGCACATTGCCTGTGCCATTCATTTATTGAATAACAAAACAGGGAGACTGCTGTGACTTTTGCATTAGAAAGTGTCCTGTGATGCATTTGCAGTTTGGTCTGTGTTCACATGTTCCCCCTCACCACCCTCCCCAAAGAAAAATAGGTATGGAAGTAGTCATGAAAACAAAAGAAGTGAAGTTGTGGGTGGCTATACAACTACTTGGAAATGTTTTTAATGTCTCTGATAGCAGAATCTTGCCTTACACCTATGATCGCATGGATGTTTTCTTTTAAAGGGTAAAACAACAGTTAAGTAAAAATCTCACTTTGGTGAACTTTTTCTTTTGTCAATCCTTGGGTTGCATTCCGCTGTCACTTATGGACACTAGGGTAAAACACAAAGCTTTTAGCATTAGTATTTCTGTGCTCACTCTTTTGCTGTCTTTCAGGAACATTTGGAAAGCCTTTATGGAGGCCTCAGCTGGACTCTATTTCAAGCTGTAGACAGACAGCAAATTGCCAGCCAAAAACTTCCCATACTAATCATCATGTCTCACTGGACTTTGATGCAGAGGCAGATGAAGAGGAAAAGGAAAGGACAGTTTCAATAGGAGAAAATAGCTTTTATACTTGCAAACAGTCCTTTGAAAACTTCAGGACTTCTACTTTCCAATCTTGTGATTTGGATACATAGCTCCTTTTGGACTTACTGATTTCTGGAACCAAAGAAATAATTTGACATATTACTACCTCAGTATGGAACTTTATTTAAAAAGGGAATAGAGAGAAGAAGGGAAGAAAAAAACCACGTGATGCTATGAAATCAGAAGAAGATTTTTTTTTTTCCAATAAAGCATAATTTCAAGATGCTTCACATTGTTATACAGGGAAAACTTTCCTTATAAAAATAATATATTTGTAATTATTTTATAGTTTTTTAAAATGTAATTAATATGTTTTGTAAATTAATGGTGTAAATAATATAGCATATGTATTTCTATGTCAGACTTCATTTTTCTGAAATGAGTAGTAAGCATTGTAATTTTGTACTGTTACCTGTACCATTTTACAAATGGAAACTCTTTGCTCTTTGCAGGTATCATGCATCTTATTTGCACATTACTTTAATAAAATATGCTGCCATGTGGTCTCTGACCCACATTAGTGTATGAAGAATGAGACGTGTGAATTATGTTTGGTGACAGTGTTGCAAGTGTAGGTGCCTTCTGATGCATGTTTGCACCTTTGTTTCACTTAAACTTGTACCTTTAGATTTATTCTGTAAATATGTTCATCTTCAAAGAGTGGGTGTGGTCCTGCCATGGCTACTGGTGAGGTGCGTTGAAGCTATTTGAACCAAAACAAGGCTGTACAAATCTTCCAGTTTGTGAATTCCCCGTTAGATGTGCGTGCACATGCTCTCTGTTTTCACGCCCATGAGGCTGTAGTATCAGCAGTTTGCCCCTGCAAGTATGCCTGCATCTGGTGGAGGGATATACACAGTAGATGCACAAATTCATATAAAACTATTTAGTAAAAGAAGAAAAAAGGCAGTGGATATCTGCCTGGTAACCGCACTCTTCTCTGAGTGGCTAAGTGTCAAGTGTTTGCCAAGTATGCAGTGCGTGCCTGAGTCTTTGCTTTCCCATACCCTTTCTCCCTCTTTCTTGCTTCTGCAACCACTCCCTGCTCAACACGAGGTAATCCAAGAAAAAGATAATGTTTTCTTTGGTTTAATTCATGTTTCTGTTCCTTACTTGGCTGCCCTTCTCTGGTTATAGATGAGATCTGTGCTGTATTTAATTGCTTAGTCAAGTTGAGCAATTGTAAACTCTTTCTGGATATTTGTATTACATTTGTAGTAATGAACCCAATATCTTTAATTATACAAAGTCAGAGAAAGAGGATTGCTTAATATAAAATAGTTAAAACTGAGTGAAAACACTATTTTGTTTTTTTTATATACAGATGTCTACTGTTTTAAAAAGCTGTGAATCCTGTTGTCATCACTGCACTAAAACAGCGAGACTTCAAAATGGTTGATTCTACAGGACATTTTAAATCTGCCTGCTTTGAAGGTGTAAACTTACATGGTTGCCAAATAGCTTCTTTTAAACTAAATTAAAAGCAGCTGTTAGAGTAGGCCATCACAGGCATCAGGGCTAAAGCGAGAGCGAAGATATTGTTGCCTGGTGTAGCTGAACTAAGGGCTTTTAGCTGTCTGTAGCCAGAAACCTGGAACCCAGATTGCAGGGCAATTTCCCTTTAATTTAGGCACCAGTATTAGAGACAGGAAGTTAATTCATCCTTAGTCACTGGTGGTCTTAAGTGTACAGAATGAATTTTGCGTGCTTCAGTTGATCATATTGCCAGATTTTTTGACTTACTGTTAATTTGTCTTCATTGCTGCCAGATGTGCTGATGTGGTGACAGACATTGGTATGGGTATTTGATTATAATTAAGTGCATTTGAAAGAGATTAATTTTTCCTCAGTTAAGCACAAACCTGTAGGTCAATAAGGCAAGAAATCTAAAATTTGATTCACTCAATATCTCTCCTTTTTCTGCCCTGCACCCACCTCCCCAGTGACCCTGTTTTTAGGGAGAGGAGAGCTGGGGGCTGTGATAGCTCCTGTTTATAACCAGACATTGCTTTTTTGACATACTAAAAAATACCGAAGTTAAAAACAGTAACTCCAGATTTAGTGTTTATCCTTAAGAACTCTATGTTAAAGGTCCATCATGAAAAACAAGCTTTAAATTTATTTTCTGTAGTGGGTGAAGGTTGAGAATAGTGGCAATGTCATTTTATTCCTTTTTCATTTTCTCCCTTGCAGAGATAGTAATCTTCCAAACGCTTGGATATCTGTACCTAAATAAATGTTCAGGGTCAATGACTGAGTTTTAAATGCTTTCCATCAAGCTTCATTTAGCAATCTAAACATAAGAATGACTTAAAATTTTATTCGATGTCATAAATGCCCAGAAATGGAAATGAAAGCTCCCAAGTCCTCTTTTCTGCTAGTTTGACTTTTTGTGTTTAATAAGTGGATTGTGCTTAAATACAGTGGCAATCTGAAAATTGCAAGATAGTTGCAATATCTTAGTAGTTATTTTTAAGACCACTGATGTAACCAAACAAGGCTTGAAGTTTTCCTTTTTTTTTTTTTCCTTCTCCACTCTAAAGATGCAGATGTTAACAAGCTGGTAGTTGAATATTTACCCAGCTGAAAGCTAAATCGTAAGATGATGTGATGGGGAAATAAATTGCAGCCAACCCTGAATAAAGCTTGCACTGCATCTCAAGAGTTAAAAACAAATGTATTGCTGATTGACAAAACAGACATTTTGCAGTTTTATGATCAGCAGCACCTGGAATCTTGCCTTGGGCTCACTTAAAACTTGTAGAATGTTCTTTAAGGGCAGTATCCACTTAATGCTTTACATAACAACATGTTATACCTGTTGAACACACACAAGTATTTGCTGAGGTATAGTTTCTGCAAGCCCTAAATAATAATTTTAATAGTTTTAGAGAGATAAATGGAGTTATTAATATATCAGAATCTCTCTGGAGCAAGCATTTCCTAAATGAGTAATCTAAATGGTGTGTATGAGCTGACACTATATGATATATACTGAAGGCTGTTACAATTTCGAACACAAACCTTATAAAGTACTACTGTATTTCAGCAGCAAATGCTGTAATTTAGAATTCTTACTTTTAAGGGGATCTTGACAATAGGCAAAGAGTTAGGTGCAAAGTTTTCTCCAACCGAGGGCTCATTAGTGTCACCAAACATTTCTTATTTCAGTCTCAGGGATCTCTTGGACACATAAGCCTTATTCCTTGAGCTGCTTCAAAGGAGCTTAAAACTAAGACTTAGATTTGCACTGCAAACATTTGTGTTCTGCCCGTCTTACAAACCAGGACTATAATTGGGGACTGTGTTCCTTCTTGAATATAAACATAAGCAGAAATTGCATTAGCCACTTGCAAGATTTCTTGCAGATATGACACATCTCAGAAAATTATATTTTCTCTGTGAGGTTTTCTGTCTTTTTTTGTTGACTTTGTGTATTGCTTTTTCATAGAAAATGTGTCTTGACTAGTTATATGTTAGTTTACCAGCCTTGTGAAATTATTTCATTAAGAAAATAAGGAAAGAGGGGAGCCTCAGCCTGTTCAGTGGAGGGGAAAAAACAATGTATAACAAGATGCAGTTGGTGTACACATGATTTTATTCCGATTAAAAACTAACTGGATACCTTGCTTTTTTATATTTCAGGGAAGTGTTACAGGAGGGAATAAAAGCAACAGTGTCTTTGCTCGCTAATGTGTGGCAAAGGTGCTTCTCCTGGTTTTTGTGTATTAAGGGGTCAGTTGTTCCCCTGAAATAAATGTGTGTACACCCAACTTCTTGCCAAAGACACAGGTGGCCTCTCCTGTTTCCCATGCTGCTCTTTCGCTCAATAGTGCTCCCTTGTCCTCACAGGACCCTTTCTGGTAACCTACACTCCTCTGTTTCCAGTTTCTCCGCTTGCCCTGTCACTGTGCTGACAGGCTGGGACAAATGGACTGAGTTTACAGAGCAGAGTGCAATTGCAGGCAGTAAGTCAGCAGTGGTTGTGTGCTGGAAGAGAGGAGGGGAAGTGTTGGAGAGAGACAGGCTAGCCACAGCTCTAGGAAGAACTTGGTATGAATGTGCAGAAAATGCATAACTCAGGAGACAGGGATAAAATACTTATAATACAATATTATAAGCATAATAAAGAGCATTTTTGTACTTTACAAGCTTTACAATGCTTTTTGTGTATTTAATTCTACTTACTCTCTGTGCTTCCAAATGCCAAAAGCAACAATGCACCAAAGAGCACATCATCTGGAGAGTCACCTCTTACTGCATCTAAAATTTCCTTTTCTGGTAGGCAAGAAACAAGATTGTTATTCTGTGTTTGTGTTTAAGGCTACATATTGCTGATGCAGTGAATAGTTTCCCAGAGTCATGTGGTCTGTGGGGTCTGCTGTGTCAGAATGCATGTAATCAATGTGACTGCAGAATACCATGGGACAGCAGGACCTGAGAGTGAAGTTGGTAGCAATTCTAAGTTCACTGCTTGTTAAACAAATATAGGCTTTGTGACTTCGGATTTTTTTTTCTACACAACAGAGAGTGGAACCATAAATTACTCTAGGTTAGGGACTACTGAATAGCACTTCTGCATGATCTCTCTGCCTCTGCCACCGACGAGGGCATTGGTGGCTTAATTGCTGTTGAGCAGCAATTTCAGTGCAGAAATTTGTAGTCTGAGTACCTGTATGTACTCTGCTCTGAAATTAATGGTGGCTAATTTTAAGGTGTGTGAATTTCAAATATGGTATTGGAAATGAAGATCCAACTTACTTGACAGGTAATAAAATCCCATATATAAGACAGCCTTTGGGAGTTTGTAGGCCTCTTCTTTGAAAGGCTGGTATGCAACATTGTCTAAAGACACTCTCATTTGCCATGGCAATGTGTGACCTACTTATTTTCCTCACTTCTTTTGTAGATGTACATGGAGAAGCTATGACTTAGGATTCGGGTTTGCTGCTGGATTATCAAAATTCAGGTATTGATTATAGAGATGTGTGAAATAACATCTTCCTGGACAGTGAGGCCTCAGCTTCTTTTATGGCAAAATGATCCAAGGCCACATCAGTTCCTATCCAGTTAAAGAAATGACCTTTGGTACTCTTCCCAGTGTTCAGCCTACTTATTTTAGAAATCACTGAAAAAGTACTGTAATGGAGAAATAGACATTGATGTCCTTTGGTTGCTTGCAAAATGCTTGTAAAATCTTGCCTTTTGTTTTGCTATAATGTGGAGAATTCAGGGCTCCATTTATCCTCTGTTCCTCAACAAATGGTGGACTACTTTCATCCTGATTTTCATAGATGTGCCAGCACTTGACAGCCATATCTAGTTCTGTCCTGTGCTGGCATGCTGCATGTTAGGGAAGTAGTCAGAGCTACTGTAAGGCAGAGCTATAGAGATACTGTAAAGGGAATTCAGGGGAGGAGGGCTGCAGTTCCCCTCCACAGAGGGGTTTTGAATAGTTCCCTTGTTCCAAGGGAGTAACTTGTGCGGGTTCTAATGTTTCCTCCTCATAAATCAATAAGTGTGTCAAGGAGTTAGAGCTGCCACTTTATTAGCCCTTGAATGGGGAAGGTGTGCATTTTCTGCAAGACAGTACAATGTAGTTTTTGGAACTGCTTTTCGATCTCATTGTGATTCTAGACTCTTAGAAGTAAGCAGGAAGACTTGCTCCTTCATTTGGCATATGGAGGTCCCTCATGATCTGCCTTACTGCATGCAGAAAATTTTTGCAGTCTATTGACTAACCAGAGAGTTCACACAAAAAAGAATTGATTTACTGATACCACATAATAATTGTTAACACATCTCCAAATGAGACTTTTGTTCTACATTTTTTTTAATAGCTGTGGTTGACTAGCACAGCAACGAAGAAGCTGCTGTTTGAGCAAGCAGTAGAAGACATATATAATTAAGCCAACTCATAACTGAAACTAGCCACTCTCCTGGCTTAAAATAAACTGTATTTGTACTACCTGCTGTGGGTCTGTACACCAGCAGCATTAAGAAAGCATCAGTGCTACAGCAGCCAGCTGCCTTTAGCCTGGCCTCTGCCACAGAGTGATCGGATTCTTTATTAGTGTAAAGTTCTTTCTCTATTAACCTTCCCTCAAGAAAGGGGAAACACGGCCTCCATTGTAATTAGCTTACACAGCCTTCCATGTAAGCTGAAGAATGGAAAGTGTCAGGGGTGCTTGCAGCAGCCTCGTAGGTATTTGCTGTTAGCAGGGAAAAGTTAATCTGCTCTCAGATTTTGGCAAGGTCACAAAAACCCACCTGTAAAAATGTTCTTAGAAGGAATTAAATTTCACATAAATGTTGACCACACAGTAGGTAAAGTAGTAAAATAGTGGTGACGATGGAAAATATGACTAATCAGAAAGCTGCATTAACTTAATGAATAAAATTATCCTTTAATATAAGCTGAGGTTCTTAGGTACCTTATTTTAAAAATGTGTTTGTTTATTGTTCTGTAGCTTATAACAGCTATGTTATTTCACCTTCCAGCACACTTGAGCAGTTTTGTCTGGAGCAGTATTTACATTCAAAGTATGGGTGTTTTTTGAAAAAAAATAGATGAAATCAAAAAGCAATTCTGTGACACTGAGTCACTGAACTTGTTTTACTAAGTGGCTTAAATCAGAACATGAAAAAAGGCTGAAAAAATACAAATGTTTTGATTTTTCACTTTGAGATTACTTGTCTCAAAATTATTTCAATTTCTGTTTTTGAATTCTCCCTTTTCCATTCAGAACTGGAATATGAAGTGCAGAGCTCCATGGGTTATCAGGGCACCACAGACCTGGCACACAGCTGGAGTGTGCAGAGGTGTTCTTTCCCTGCTGCACATCCCTCTTCCCAAATCCATTTGATCTGAGTTTGGCAGGTCCTTGGGGATTGATTCTTCTTTCTACCAGTGTGTTTCTCTCCTTGATTTCTTCTTAGAAGAACTGACTCAACAAGTTTCTATAATCATAAAGAGTCAGGCTTGAGATTTTTCTTTGTGATTAGAAATGTTCTGCTCCCCGTGCACTTGGAGAGCTGTAGGAGGCTGGTCCTTGCACCTCCTGTGTAACCCAGGGTGGGTTCTGAGCAAGCTCCGAGTGGCCTCTCAGCATTGCTGTGTGTGCTGTTGGCAGGGGAGTCACAGTGGCAGCCTTGCTCTCCTCGACCTCCACCCCAGGGATGCCTTGTTCCAACAGATCTCAAACAGCACCTCAGATTCAGGAGCTGTGTGACCAATGCCCAAATCATCTCTTCTGTTAACTATCTGATGCAACCTTTTATTTGCACTTCAGTTTATCTCTCAGACAAGGCAGCTGAGGAAACTTCTTAGAGTCTGTAGCATCTGATCATTGATCAGGTGCAGAGCCTGAGGAGAGGGATCTGGGAAAGGCATTCGTACCTCTTTCCTCCACTCAAAAGCTTTCCTTCTGTTCAGTCATGTTGGACCTCTTTACTCCTCACAAAATATTCTTAAAGGGAAAAGCAGGAATTTGCTCTTATAGTTCGTAGCAATTACAAAGTAACTATTTTATAAATTTGGTGGGATTTTTCTTCTTCCTTTTTTTTTTTTTTTTTTATGAGGTCTTTCACAAAGGAGTTTTAAGCTTATGTGGACTTCCTGCTCAAGCTTCACGTAATTGTCAGGAAAGAAAAAATAGGGTCTGCTTTTTTAGGGCCAGGTGTTTTATATGGTTAAGTTAAAACATGCCTGGAAAGGCTGTGGTTATTTTCCTGTCTGAAAAGTACTGCATTTATTTATTTTTCCCCTTCCTTTTTGTAACATTTAGCACATAACCTTTTAGACATGCTATTTATTTCTGTGTCTTCTATTTGTGAATCTCCTACCACCATTAGTTTCTTTGGAACACTGGAATGAAAACTGGACATTAGTTTCCTTCTGTCCTCAAATATTCTTACAGATGTTGCTGTAAATCAATTATGGGGCTGACATAGCATTTGGCTGCCTGACAAATGTGCCATAATAACACAGCTCAGTAAAATGTGGAATTTCTGAGGTACTGCTTGCAACTTTTTCAATGCAGTTGTAAACTCCCATCCATGTCAGCACAGGTGGAAAGTTAGTCACAAATAATGTATGCATGTGTGTGTGTGCACGTGTGTGCATGGAGGTTGGGCCATAGAGGTTGCCTGAACTTATTTGTTCTAAAGAGTCCTCTAGGTGGTTTGCCACTTCCATGATTTGATTCAGCTACTTGAAGCAAATTAAAAAAACTAAATACTCTCATTAAACTCAAAATTATCTTGCTAACAAGGTTTTAGAGACAGAATGTGTGCCCACAAATTGAAGCAGGAGGCTGTGGCAGCTGCAGGTAGGAGCTGGCTGTGGTCAACCATGACAAGCTTCACAGCAGCCCCTCAGACAATGATAAAAGAGCCATTTCAGGTACCCATCGTGAGTTTCTGCTCCTGAGAGGGCTGAGCCGAGCTGCTCAAGAGAATTCAGCAGTGAGCTGGAACACTGTGCTGGTAATTCACAGTGCTGGGCAGGGATGGGAATGTGCATTGTCCCAAGATCTTTCCTTTTCCTGTTTCCTTGTGCAATCGATCAGTTCGAGAGGCGAGATGTTTGGGTGTTTGGGAATACAACTAATCCTACTGAACGGTCCCTGCTGACAAGGCAGTCCCTATCCAGCCTTCCTCGCAGTGCCAATCATTCTGCCTCCTGGTGAGAACTTGGTTTTCATCTGAACACATGCTGAGCCTGGCAAGGAGTTAGACCATCCTTTCCCCAAAAACAAGTATTTTCTGTCTGTTCCATTTGAGTACATAAGACTACTCAGGAGTTATTACACAATAGCTAAGGGCAAAACATTTGGAGGGATCTTAGAATTTGATGAGCTGCTTCTGCTGAACTACCTGGGAGGAAAGCCTGACAGAAATTCTGGGAACACTGATTTTAGAAATATTGCCACCTCTTACAGTGAATGGTAAGAAGAATAATTGCTTAACAATTGAACAATAAGGTCACCCTAGAAATCTCTTTCTTAGCTATTATTTCAATCATCACCACAGAAACATAATTTAGAACAGAATTCCAACTTACACTATATAATATTTGTAGACCATGGACACAGTGATGAACATCGAGCTGCACACAAAACTAGTGTTAAAAGAATATTTTTTTCTCACAGTTACAGACTTTAAAATCAGGTGTTTTTAAAGATAAAAATGAGTATTTGGCCTTGTCAAAGTTTTCATGCAGTGTCTGTTTTTACCTGCTTGGAAACAAGCAATTTTTTAAATCTAGTAATGTAGTATATATACTGTGTTTTCACTTCTTATATTTTTAATACAGTCCACCCACTAAATGCAACACAATTTTCAACAGACAAGGATTACTAGAATTTAAAATTTGTGGAAAAAATCTTATAGCTTACTTGGAAGACTAACCAGTGAGGGTTTTTTTTGGTTTTTTTCTGGTTTATGGTTCTTAGTATTTATACCAGTATTTCCCCCCCCCAAAAATGTTTAAAACCAGGTGCTTTCATCCATCAAAGTACTTGATTTTATGGAAAATTTATTATTCTATTCTCAACAGACTTCAAAATCAGCCTACTTTTAAAAATTATTATTACCCTGGATGTTATAAAGCAGCATACTTCTAGGTCCTGTATAATTTAAAACCAGTTGATCCAAAAGGTGACCAAAAATAGTGTAATTTCCCTTAAGTGATAAAGTGGTGGCTCCTTGTTACTACTGCCTCTAGTAACAGTGATGAGAAGCCACACAAGGCTGGCTCCCACTTGGTGGGACTCCTGCCTTGGACCTCAAGCTTTCACAGAGAAGGCAAGGGCTAAAATAAGGATGTGATGTTGTGAGGTGGCTTGTATGGTTTTATCAGGAGCTTAGGGTGGAGAGACACAATAGATGTGGAGGGGATCAAATGCAGGAAAAGAGAGGGACTACGGAGAAGTGTGGAGAGATAGAAGAGTGGTCTGCAGAGATATGCATGGACTGGGAGGAATAGGGATGATCAACTACATAAAAACTCTGAGAAAGTCCAAATGGATCAGCAGAAAGGGTCTGACTGGCTCATCCCTGCAGCTGTGTCTAGGCTGGAGGTTGGGTTGGGAGGAAGGAGAAGAGGAAGTTGAAAATGCCACAAAGAGGATCTGCTCTGCACAGTGTGAGCTATTCTGAACAAGTTCAAATGCCTGTTCTGCCAGAGATCATTACAAACAGTATTTTCACTGTCTTGTATTAGCACCACTCAAGCCACACACAGGAAAGATAATTCACATCTTCAGATGCACCATGAAAACCCCAGTCTTCAAAGGAATTTTTGACTCATACAAGCAGATACAAGTGGTAGTTAGGGCTTGGGTTTTTTCTGAATCCCTTTAGCTGATGGAAGGTTGGGCCTGTAGGCTCGGGTAACTGTCTTGGTTTCCTCTGGGCTCAGTGGATACGTGATAAGCATCTAAGGAGATGCTGCTCCCCATGTCTTGGAAATCCATCTGAGAAGGACCTGCACTGCTGTTCAAGGCTGCCCATACCTCTGCTGACAACCTCAGAAAACAGATCAAATTAAAAGCTTATTTTCTGGTCAGATAGGCGTAGGTCATTAAATCTTGTGTTATAACAATATTTGTTATTCACTAGAAATGAGAAAAAAGAGCACAGTTCAGCTGACTTCTGAAAGCACCAAACAGGTTTGTAGAAGCTGCAAATCAAAAACCTCCAGATAGTTAATTGTAATGTGTTGCATTCTGATGATGAAGCTGAGGCCATTAACATGATAACCTTTTCTGCTGACTTTAAAGGCTCATAATAGGAATGGAGTTGGGTCTATTTTGACAATAATATGACATACAAATTATTGCAGAAAGTGTTCCTTTGTAAAAGCCATCTGTGTTTCCTCCTTCAATCCACTTAGAAAGGTCTGCTAAAACCCACTTGCTCACAAATGTAGGAATCTCTTTGTTTTTCAGCCCAAATTTGCCCAGGACATATATTTGCTCTTTGGAATAAAAGCTGAAAGCAGATGGAACAGTATCTGATATGTAGTTTACAATGTTTTTGTAAAGACAAAGAATATTCCTGCTCTGCCTTCCTGATTTAGAGAAGCCATATTTCTTCACTTTCCTTTGAATACAACTTTTCCTTAACATTTTGGGCATCTCTTTCCTCTAAATTTATAAATCCAGCAAAGGATCACTGTAAATCAACAATGGCAATCAACTCAAAAACTGGCTTTATTCAAAACTTTGAGTTAAATATTGACTAACGTAGCTCCAGGAAGGAAGAAATCAATTTCTGTTGAGCAGAATCACAAGGATCTGTCTTGTTCTAAAACAGGATGAGTTATACTGGATGTAAGTTGGCCTTGTTTGAAGTCAATGGTAATATTCCTATTTAAATTAGGATTTTATTAGTGTTCTAGCCATTAAGAATAGGATGACTGAAGGGGCTGGTTACAATGAAAGGGAGCACTGGGTTTGGATCTTCCTATTAAAATGATCTAATCTCTCATTAATGCAGCAAGCAATTAATCGGCACTTACAACTAATGGAAATAAATCAATTTGATCAAAATTCAAAATGTGTCACTTCTCAGAAACCTGAATTTTAATGAAAAGCAAGAACATATTCTGACACTTTAACTTGTCTAATCCCCATTCTGATTGCACTGGATGTTAGTTGTTTAAAGCACTTGAATAATTTTAACTACACTGTACCAATTTATCATTCTAGGTTTAAACCTGAAATTAAACATAGAGAAGGCAGTGAAAGAAAAAAAGCAAAGCCTTACCTTTCCTGAGCAAGTAACTAATTAAGCAAATGAAGTCATATTCAGACTGCTTACACATTCAACGTTGTTGTGGCTCCCTTCAAAACTTAGTGGTCTTGGTTTTTTTGCTTATCTCTTTTTTGGTCTCAGCTGAGAAGCACTGTGAAAGAAACATGGCCTATCCTCAGAGTTTAAAATTGCTTGAATTATAAGCCTCCTGTGGGAACAGCTACCATGCTGCTTTGCTTAGGCATTTATGACATGTCTCTGTTTCTGTCTGTCCAGACATGGAGCACAGAAGGAAAAGCAGGTTGTTCTTTGAAAGGGTCATCCCTTTGGGAAGCAGAGACAGCCTCACAGCTGCCTGCAGAGCATTCCCCAGTTCCAACTTTTTTTCATGCCTCAAGCCCCTTCTTTTTTATTTTCACCCCTTCTTTTTTT
>VZTN01021228.1:2102-13039 GCA_013400515.1 Erpornis zantholeuca | reverse complement strand
AGTATCTGTCCAATCTGTGCAACTGAGATGCTTGTTCTTTCTGAAGAGATAATTATCTAGCACTATCAATTTTGACAGTGATTCTCATCAGACAAATGATTTATCACAAAATTTTTTAGTGTCTTCAGTGAATTGGTGTTGGTAATTTTCAGATGCAGGGTTTAACTCCCCTAAACTAAACAGAGCTCTCTAATTTGTGTGTGGAATTATTTTATTGTTTTCTTCACAGTACTTGTCTACAAGTTTTCCACTTTCATATTTGCCCTTGTACTAAATGTGGAGCTAAGCATTTTTTGTATGTCACAGTGACAGATTTACAGCCCTGATTACTCATAGTTGTCTTAGTCATCAACAATATGCATTTGCATATGAACCTTTCACAACAGACTCATCTTATTTACAGATAGCATGTGGCTTACTGTGGCCTTTTTAATCCTAAAACAGAGTTTAACATTAGAAATCAAAGCTAATTAAGTAAAGATAAGAGCACTGCCACTTGTTATACAGTTGGAAATAAATAATTGAGATTAGTGTCAGAAATTACTGGGGTATTGGTTTGTTGAGATTAAGAAAGTTTTAAACTTTTTAAAGTAATACTTTAAAATTATTAATTTAGCCAGTATAACTACTAAAAACCGTATGTTCAGAATTTCCTCTGACAAACACATAGCAAAACAGAACTCTGTGCTTTTAGAAGAGTTTCATATTGAAAAAGGATTGCGGCAGCAAATGGTTGACAAAAGCCTTCATCCTCAAGGTCACCTGCAGTTCCCTTTCCCCTTCTGTTCCCCTTTCTGCACTTCTGCTCCTAGTGGTGCTTGTATTGTGGTAAAACTCTTAGAAATTAGCAATGAAGAAAACTTCTAATGGGCACTTTTGATATCAGATGTAATAGGACAGCTACTACTTTTCTATTATTTTAAATCAGAGTTATTTCTTTGCATTTATTTTTTTGCCCACTACAGACCTCCAGTATCTATATTTAAAAATATGAATTCTGGTGCTTTTTTGGGGTATGATTATTTAATTTTTTTTTCTTTGAAGAGTACCTATGGTTTATACAGCATTAGTTAATAGAATGTACTTTTCATCACTGTTTATTTAAAAATACTTCTTGTATTTTTAGCAGCTGAATTATTCTTCAAATTCCTCTCTGAAGAATTTATTTAAATGTAACTCCTGCAAGTGAAGCATAGAATGTTGTTTTTAAGAGAAAAAATTGATTTATGCATGTACTAAGTGCTTCTGGAATAGAGTTTGCAGATTCAATCTTACAGTGCTGCACAATTTCTTACAGAGCTGTGATTCAGCCACCAGCTTGGGAGTAAGGAATGAAATAAAAAATACAAAAAAAGGAGACTCTTCTCTCCCCTATATACAAAAGATATAAAATAAATTAACATTTACCCTGTTTTCTAAATCATCTTCTAGAATCTAATAACATCTTTAATAGACATAACAGCATGACTGCTTAATAGCTTTTATTTTCCATTGTTCCTTTAGTGTCACACTCTTTGCCAAATCTTCATTCCAGGAGTGCACAAATGTGTGCAAATGAAAATGTGGTTTATTCCCATAGTTTGCTATTTGGGAAGACAAGTGAAGTAGAAGCTTCAGTAGTCTTACAGTCTTCATCTTGCTCAATTGGTTTCAAGCACTCTGCCCTTCCTCCTACTGGATGAAACCATGGCTTGCTTTCCTCTACTTGAAATAATCACCTGTCTTCTGGTGATTAATTTACTTATGCAGATTTTGTTCTGCTTGTTTTTGGAGCCTCGGCCTCCCTGAGCTTTTAATCATCAAATTCATTGATCATAACCCCTTTTGCATGCAGAAGTTTTCTACCCCCAATATGGGCAGTATATTCTGAGCAGCGGCCCCCTTACTCAGCACTCAAGAGGTCACACACCACATCCAAATCCTCATGATCAGTTTTGATGTAGCTGTTCACCACAAATTCAGCTCATTCCTGTTCATTTTCCAAAAGTTCTTCTTCCACTAACTGGCTATATATGTTCCAGACCCTTATCCAAAGCTTTTCCTCTCCAAAGTTATTTTTTGCCAAACAGAGAACAGAAAATCAACAATTCTGACTATTGTTTACTTGGGAGGAAATGGGATCTTTTCCCCAGTTTCCATCTGGGAGGAGAGGTGCTTTAGGCCCAAGAAATTTCCTTCATTATCTGATGAGCCTACCAGTGGGTTATGTGTTCTGCAGCTTCCCCTCTCAGAGAAAAAAACCCAAATATTTTATTTTAATAAAATATCTTCCTCCTTTCCAGTCAGCCTCACTAGCATCCTAGCTGTTTTGGCAGCTCTCCCAGGACTCTGGGCTGAAGGCAGAAAAAAACCACACCAATTCTGTGGTTTCTAGAAGAGACCAAGACTCCTTATTACATATTTCATGCAGCTGTGCTTTCTTGGCCATCTCTCTCACTTCCCCAGTTAAATCCCAGTCTTCTTTTCTCCATTAGCACATATGGTTTTCTAAGATGATCAGGTCAATGACTCATTGTACACACTTGTTAAAGGGGATAATTTTGAAGGTGCTTTGCAGTGAAGTGTGTTGGAATACAGAATTGCTAGTCTTGACACTGGAAACAATATATGCTTTTATCTTATGTCTCCTGGTTGCTTGGTAGGCAGCTTTTCACACTAAAATACACAAATTTATTACTATCCAAACTGTATTAATGACCATTTACTACCTTTAAATATGTTCACTTCCTTTAGGGGTCTGTTAAGGAGATAATGGAAATGTGGAATTCATCTCTGTGACAGTGTATGTGTGTGAATCTATGTATTTCCATACATGTGTATACAGAGAAAACACCTATGCCTTATATTTTTTTTCAAAGTACATAATGATGATAACATCACAATCAATGGTTGCAATACAAATTCCAAGAAAGATCCTGAATTGCTATTACAGTATGTATCAGATAGACAAATAATACACACACACACATCCACATACAATACGTATTTTGAAGATGGGTAATCCAAATTTTATTTTTATCGTAAATGGAAAAAAAAAGAGAGGTTAAATCTGTCTATTTACACTGCAGCAATTCCACACTTAATAGATTTTTGGAGAAAATTAGACATTTTACTAAGATAAGTGTTTAGCTTCAGAAACATTTTGAAAAAAAAAAACTGATTGCACAATACAAGCCCACATTGGAGCTAGAAAAAATGTGTATATTACTGAAGATTAATGACAGTAGTTTTAGATCCATGTTTTCCTGTGATGTCTCTTTATATTTTTTTATTATCACCATATCCCTACAAAGGAGACGAGTGGTTACCCTGCATTTAAGGTGCTCAGAGAGCAACAGAAATGTGTTACTGGAACCTGTCGCCCTGTGAATTCTCAGAGCTGGTTCCTGGTGTGGTTCTGCAGATTCTGTAGAAATGAAATGATTTCTTTGTCACAAGTATAAACATGCTCTTTAGGAAGGAGAACCCACCAGACTTTATTAATTGAGGAATTGTTATTATGACTTATTGCCACAGGTTTTCATACAAAGATTGAAATGGCTCTCCCTGTCCAGATGGCTGCCCCCATCTCATCCCTACCTTCCAGTCCCTTTTGTGCACAGGTGTCAGTCCAATTACATTTCCTGACACCTGATAGCTGTGTTTAACTGTGGTTTCCAGATCACAGATTTTTCTGTGGATACAGTGAAAATGGTAGGGAAGTGCAAGCAGCAACTTCTTTTATATTAAAACTTTGCATTCTAGATGTAAGGAAAACACTGCTGCTCTGAATAGTACTGTGCTGTGAGAAACAGGAAAGCAGAGAATAATGAAAGCAGAGTTTCTAATACTGAACATGTGGCATGGGTTATTTCTGTACCATAGAAAATGGACCCTCCATCACACAGCAGCAGTTTGAGCAGATCAGGGCGTTACAAGAAAGCTCCTGGAAAAAATACTAACTGCTTCGCTGCAGCCCTGATGTTTGGGTTCGTGCAGTTTGAGCAAGGTTGCTAGGTTCATTACATATTTTAATCCCTAGGGTTAAGACATGCTGAGAGAATGAACTAAGAACTTTACAGAACTAATCACCCATCCTGAATTTTTCTTGAAGAAAAGGCAGATGGATGCATCTGGGATTTTGCTTCATTTGGCTGACTAATTCTCTCCCTGTTTCATTGACCAAATTGGTAATTCATCTTATAAGCTTTCCTAGCCTCTCATACCTCTTTCTAGCCTCTTGTATGGTCATGGGTCTCACAGTATCTCCTATCTTCACTTCAACTCGTGGCTTTTATATACGTCATCTTGAGGGTGTGATATGATAGCATTCCAGTGCTAGGGAAAAAGATTGTATGAAAAGGAAAACCACAAATATTTACAGCAAAGCTCTGCATTCTTATTTGGTACAGGATTTCTTGACCCTGTGACATATCAGGGAAGAAACCATGCTTCAGATTCAGGCTGCCTTTTTTTACAGCTGTACTCTAAGTTTTTGAAAAGGTTGCATAAACTATGGCTGAACTTATTTTGGCTACTTTGCTGCTGAAATTTTTCCTTCATCACAAAACTCCCAATTATATTTCAGTTCATAAATGCCCCACAGTATCAACTAAATGGTTACTGGATGCAGCTGTATATGTTAATTATGTATGAAGTTCAAGAATGTTACATTTTTAATGGGATAAAACATTCTTATAGCAGAAAGGAAGCAAGTACCTTACTTTCATTTATAGTATGATAGCCTACAAGAGTTGGGAAGAAATTTTTCTTCCCTTATGTAATTATCTAGTTACATTAAAAGGGTGAAAGGGGACTTGATTTCCACTGAAATATCAGGTACTAGCCTCTGTAGGAAATATGATGATGACTAGATTAGATGAAGTAGCAGTCTACATTGGGATGGAGACACCTATTATTCACAGGTTTTAAGACCCAGAAGGGACCATTATGATAATTTAGTCTGACCTCTTGTATAACATAAGCCTTATAATTTCACACAGTAATTCTTGCACTGAGCTCCTAACACATTCCTGTGCATTAGCAAACCAGTCCCGAAGCCTTACTTTGGCACAGTATAGAAAGTGGAAGTCAATAGGACAGAAGAATATTTTAGTCCTTTCCGTATCCCATTGGAAAGAATGATAATTTCATCTGAGTACATAAGAAAAGACAGTCAGTAAAGGTTTTAAGATCACAGGTCCATATTTATATCCTGAAATTCCGAAGTTTAAATATAGTAGTCTATTTTAAATTGGTGAAGAAAATTATATAGTAATATAGCTTACACTAACTGTACATGACTCATTATCATTTCTGAAAAATTTTTTCTGTATCACCTTCAGGACGACTGAGGCAGCCAGCTGGTTTATATGGTGATAGAGGGGGCAGTGTGCACCAAAATTCTTTTATTTTCTATGTTTCTAAACCTATATTAGTCCATTTTTAGTTGTAATGCAGTTTAGTCTTCATTGCAAGGCTAAAATATGAATGAAGAGTAAAAAGACAATATTCTTGGGTTCAGGGGGATCAGATCAGCAATATTCACAGCCTATTTGCACATAATTGCTCCTGTCTTTACTTCTGTATCCAAGGTCCTTTAGAACGAATTGGGAGTGGTGAGGATGTGAGGAAATCTGGTGTTCTTGTCGTCTGTCTTAGGTGGAGTCTTTTGTTTGTTGGTTTTGTTGGGTTTTATTGCTCTATGTGTTGTTTTGCCTTGTCGCGGTGGCACTGAGTGGGGCGTCAGCAGTAGGGACGCCGCAACCTTCCAGAAGCGTCACCTGCTTGGGTTGCTCTGTAGGTGCTGCATGCACACACACACACGACCACACACATACACTGCATTGCTGCCTAGCTGTGTCAGTGGCAATAAGCAGGAAAGGGCATTTGTGGGTTCCAACAGGTTTTATTCTGTGGAGGGTCCAGGGACCAAAGGCCGGGGCTGGCGGTTTGCAGGGGTTTTTATATGGGAGTACCAAGGGAAACACCAATGGAGTACAGGCAAAGGGGCGGGTACAATGTAGCAACAACCAATGGGGAGAACAGGGAGGCGGGAGTTACAACTGGGAGCCAATCAGAAATGAAGGAACAGAGAACTTTCTAGACCGGGGGAGGCGGTTAGGCCATTAGGCGGTTGGGCGGTTAGGACTAGGGCGCCACCCACTGGATGGCAGGCACCTGATGGGCACTTAACTGCCACAGCCCTGAGGTGGGCTGAGCCACCACAGCAGTGCCTGGAAATAAACCTCAGCTGGTTGTTTTCCCTTGCACTTGACACTCAGTTTCCTTCCTATTTCTCAAGTGCTTATGTCCTCTGTGAGTGTGTTTTCACATGTGTGTGGCATCGAGGAAACACATATATGCCTCTTTTTGCTTGTACTTCTTCTTATTTAAAGTGCATAGAAAATACTACAGTGTGTTCACAATGTGCCATTTTCTTCAAAATGTATATACAGTTGCATTAAAATACTTTTTGACCAATATACTCAGATAAAGACATCACAAAAGTATTCTGATTATATGACCTGAGATGCTAATGCCAGAAAAAACGCAAAAGAGAAAAAGGAATTATATATGGGTTATATTTTTATTTAGTTTTCTGCTTCTTGGATGGCCACTGTAGAAACTACACCATCTAACTAGAGGAAAATAGTAGGATTTAATCAGCTGCATTTATAGGTCTGAATATCTTCCTTTTCTTTTGCTGATACATGCCTATTTGTCATGTGCTCCGGGACAGTCTAAACTTTATTCAAACATGAGCAAAATTAAAAAGAGACATGGCAGATTGACACACAGTCTATACTTCTCAGCATAAAAATTTGTAAGCATGGCTAAACTCCACTGTGTGTGACCAAGCTGTAAGTGGGTCGGCAGAGAGGACAGCTGAGAGTTGTCAAGTTTGGAGATGATGCAAACCTTTAAGCTCTGTGAATGTACATTTTTTTTAGGAAATGGACTGCTCTTTGAAACAGGGCTTCTCGGCTTACAAGCTGAGTGCCTCAGGCAGCTTGCCAAGAGAACTCATGTGATGTATCATTAACTTCCAAAAATTTGTTTCCTGAGAAGTTTTGTGCTCTGATCTAGGCCATACTGGAAGATATTAGTGATATCAGCCTTCTTTTAATTGCTTTCTCTCCTGGATCATGGCTCTACTCCTTTGCATTGTTGAACAAACAGAGGAAATAAAATGTGTATGAATTGTGCCATATATCATTGAATGAACTGAATTCTTCTATTAACTAGACTAAAACTGCACCAGCAGGCACAGAACTGGAAAATGTTGAGATCATGAGAATATCATGTTCTAATATCTAATATGAGAATATCTGTTCTAATATCATGAGAACAGAACTTGGGAAAAAGTCTCAGAAGGATGAGGATGTTCCACTGATGCCCATTATCATGTAATTATCCGTTTCAGAATGGTTCCTTTATTATTATTTTTTACTTTTTCATTATCCTTAATTCATATAAAGATAAGCACAAAACAAATGCTAACTGCAATTACTCTCGCCACCTAACATTATGGTACCTTATCATCAAGATATTATTTCTATTTTTTTCCTGATTTTTCTAATTTTACTATTGCTGATAGAAGTAGCCACAAGGAAAGGCAATCACTCACTTTGGTGGCTGTATTTCTCTATTATTTAATCGACTGATGTTCTTAACTATGAAAATAAACTCTATTATGCTTTTTATGTCCAAGAAACACAACATTTTATTGTTACTTTATCATATATTTTTGTCGACTCTTAAGTACAGAATAAAATGTGAAAGACATGTGAAACTGTAGTCTGTTTCTGGATTTAAAACGGAAGAATATTAAAAACAGGATGCATCAACTGTCTGGAACTATAAATAAGTCTAATTCCCAGCAGTTTTTGCATCCTAATTCTTCAGCAATTAGTGTATATGTAGTATGAAATATGTTTGCTTAGAAGAAAAAGAAAAAAAATCCTATCACACACAGCCAAAACCCCGAGCAGAAGAGAAGGAGCACCTAAAACTTAACCTCTAAAAAGGAACCAGATATCTCTAGTCTGATGCTTTCAGAGAAACACAATTATGAGCCAAATAATTTCCCTTTTTGTCCTTACTCTTATAATCTGTGTAGGGCTACCTACCAAAAGGAAATACCAGTGTGCTAAGACAGTGAAACTGAGGATGGCCTGTGTGAATATTGTAGATGTTTCAAGATATTTCCTACAATTCCCTATAATAAGGCTCCTGCTGATACATTGTCTGTCTTCCAGTGATGGTTCTCACTTTGAAATGAAACAGTCAAAACGATGGTGATCCAAAGGAGCATTGGGCTTCTTGAATGATGGGAAAGGAATCTATGTTTTTTTTATCATTATTTTTTTCAGATGTTCTTCCCTATCACCAGAAAGAGCCATCTTCTGTGTGCTTGTATTTTCCATGTATCATGGGTTTGCTCAGAACACAGTGTAGCAAATGTCTGGGGACCCTAAAATGCATGATATGAGTTCTATTGAAGGCCAGATCACTAAAAGCCGAACAACAGAAAATGTGACTGTACTGGAAAAAAAAGAAGAGGGATATAATCTGAAAAAAACATAGATACATTCTGATGAAAATGTGAGGGGAAAAAAAAGGATTAATTGAAATTGGTTAGTGTAAGAATAAGAGAAAATGGAGTGGAAATTTCAGCCTTCAATGATCAGAAAAATTGTAGTTTTCCAGAAGTGTAGGCAAAATTTATTTTTTTTTTATCCTTTAGATTGATTTAATAATAGAAATTTTAAAAAGTGGAAAGAAAAGGAATATAAAAGACATACAAGGTTTTAAAGTTGTTTTTTTCATAATTTGTTCTAAAGCAGTTTCCTCTTAGTGTAATTGCAGTTTGAAATCTAAAACTTTGCTGGTAATATACCATCCATATTTAGGCATCATGGATCACCTTCTGTTGGGAAAATGTGAATTTTAAATCATATAGTGTATTGTAAAATATCCTAATTTGTTTAATGTGTTTTTATCTCTTACGATCACCTCAACCTTGATTCAATTAGCTCAGTGGTGACTCCTCAGTTTTACTGCAGTAGGATTTTTCTGTTCGGCACATCTGATACGCAGAGGAGTTACCTCCTGCCATTTCATTCAGAGACCGATGGAAATGCTAATTTTGCAGGGAGGAAATCTTTATCTGCTGTTTTATTAGTAATATGACTCCAAATCATCTTACAGGTGTTTTTCAGTGGTGGGGTTAGAGTCCATCTCAATCTGATAAGGAGTTCTTAATAAGAGGAAATTAGGTCAGTACTCAGAGAAAAAATTAAGTGCCATATGTCCGGACTCTTCATAATGATCATTAAATCCCAAAAGGACATCTACACAATACATGCAATTTTGAGAAAATAAAGAAAGTCTTCATGAAGCGGTTACAGTTTTCTAAGAGCTAATTAAGATCAAGATATTAGGTACTCTTGTTAATATGAGAAGACAAAAAGCCATGCCATAAACAGAGAATTCACAAACTGATCCCTTTTACAAATCTTGATAGGTTTATTTTTATACATGTGCATAACCAAATATGAAACAAATTGCTGTATTCTAAAATATAATTTGGGAAAAAAGAGAATTATTGTTCCATGCCATTTACTTGCATTCCTCTGTTTATAAACATTTTATAAACACTTCCCTCATTTTTTAAAAAAACCTACTTTTATTTGTAAATTAGGGTTTTCCAAATCTCACAGACCTTATTTGTAAGCAGAATGACATAAACTGTTCAGGCACTGTAAGTTACCCATTATTTCTGAAAATCTAAATTTGAAGAATGAAATATGCTAAGTATCTTATAATTTCATATTTGATTTGTATTTGTGAAATTATAAACCACAAAGGCGTTGGCATTGGCGTCAATGAGAGATTTATACCGGGTTTTAATGTTACATAGATTTTTGATCAGATACTCGTGCCTTTTAGCAGCCTATCTATGAAAAAGAGAATGCTATTCTATGAAAAAGAGAATCACTTTTCTCATGTGACTCACCCTTACCACAGCCAGTGTTCATCCAGTGTGTTTTATATAATGGTTGTATACATGGTACGGTTTAATTTTAAAATAATTTATTAGATCTCTGTGCTTTGAAACACAATTTGGGTTTGCTCTTCATATTGATAGCTACAAAATGACACTATATTTCAGCCTAATAACAACATATAAAGGAGTAGAAAGAAAATGAAAAATACACTATTAGGGAAATTCGATTATCCTGCATTCTTCAAAGCAGTGCAAAATTGTGTGTTGTGGAAATTTTTTTTAATACAGGTAGATGAAAAAGCCTGCAAACCCTGAGAATATTTTTTATTTTTACACTGCAGTGAAGTGACTGCAAATGTGTCATAAATATAACTTAGAAAATGTAAATTCAAACTGCAAAAGTAAATTGCTTTAATTTTCAGTAGAAGTAATATTTACTAACAGAAGCAATGAAAAATCCTAACTATACTATGGAAAATATACAGTTAACTGTGTTAATACATTTTGGAAGGGTAAAAGCCAATGTAGATGCTTAAACACAGAGCAAATAACTCAGAAGTGTAGGAAAACATGGTAGTTCTCTAAAGAAAATCCTTCCCTTGTTTTAGGATGACACATTTTTCTGTTGCAAAATAAAATGTATATTCTAAAGAAGTATGATGGTGCTATTTGTCTTTGATTTACCTTAGTGTAAAAACACTATTCAGAGAGAGATTTATTAACAGAGATATTGCATTTTCTCGCCCCTAATTAGCTCTAGGGACAAATTAAAGTTTATAGCCTTCCGGAAAGTTCAGTGTATATGTAAATCAGGATGATTCAGTGGTGCCATTACTATTTCTACATAGATCATTACTTCTTTCTAGTTTAGATTCAAATTTTGAAAACATTTTGGTTAAAATTAGGTGTTACACAAATAAGTTTTAGAGTCTTTATATTCTCACCA
>VZTN01021226.1:3328-47728 GCA_013400515.1 Erpornis zantholeuca | reverse complement strand
CTGTCAGATCAAACTTGGTGTATGGTGTCCTTTTAGCAGAAGATGCCTTGGTAAGATGAGCTGGCAGATGTGAAATTAGCACTCAGCAAAGGGCAGAAATTCTTTTGTTCCCTTCTCAAAAATCTGACTGGGGGAAAGGGGAATCAATTGTACTAGTGATTTGTTTAATTTGCTTTTTATGAGAGTGAATAGGAGAAAACTTCAGTCTTCCTAGGATCTTAAGTAACAAATACATACTTGTTTACAAGAAAGAGTGGCTGACACACATCTCTCTCTGCCATGCAGAATATTACATGTGATACTAGTACAATGAAGCAGTAAGAATATGATTAAATATGTGTGTGTATCCTTGAAAGTTTACGCATGGGTCAAGTGTGTGTTTAGATGCTTTGCTAGACAGCCTTGCTTAGCATTTTCTATGGCGGAGCTAAGAGTGAGTGGATGGGAAGGAGGACTGGCTGGAAGTGAACAGAACATGACTGATTACCTGAATTATGACTCCTGCTTCACTTGTCTATGAGGCAACCATTAAAATTAGTGTTAAAATTAGCATTTCTATTCAGAGAGAGAGAATGTAAAACTGTCAGACTGGCTTTACCCCCAAGTTTCTTTCTTGTTTTTAATATTCTTTCACTATTGTGAAGTTAAAGTCCATTCTGCTAGAGGCTGGTGGAATATTCTGGGGAAGTTTTGCTATAGGTTTGTCCCATTTTTATAAGTGTCTGCTCTTGATTGCTGGGAGAGGCAGGATATTGTGATAACAAAGATATTTCAGCTCTTAGCCATTAATTTTTTTTTTGTTTGTTTATATTGAATTGTTATAGCTGTGCTTGAAGCATCTCAGATTCAAGGAAGAAGTTCCAAAGTCTGCAAATTAAAATTTCTCTACTTTGAAAGGAGCAAACATAACTGAAAGTATTTGAGAAGTAGTAAGGAGTCTATGTAATGCTGTTTTTTCTGCCACTGCTTTTATCCAAAATCTATCCCAAGGTTAACTTTGAGCTTTAGTTTCTTATGTGTAAAATAGCATTATGTATTTTGAATACATGAGGAGGAAAGTGTTATCATTGGTGCTAAGGCTAAGGTATGCTCACTTGAATAATCTTCAGAATTTATTGCAACACTTTCTTACTCTGCTGTCATGCATATTTCTCCATTTTACATACATTGAATGTGGGGCTGTGTTCTAAAATACTTTTTTTTTTCTTTAGTGTTTTTATATTGCTTTCCTGCAATTTCTCTTCTTGGACTTTTCCCTCAAATCAACACCTTCTGCATATATCTTTTGGAACAAATAGACATGTTACTTTTTGGGGGTTCTGGTAAGTAGCCATCTGCAGCCTGAGCTATCCCTTTCTGAATTTATAACCTCAAATTAGAATATATTGTTGCATGTTACAAAGCACAGTGCATGTTAAAGCTCAAACAGCTAATAGTATTCATCTATCACTGAGGTGAGTACTTATAAGGCCCACTTGATTAGATTTCTTTTTGCTTTTGAAAAGTTGTATACAAGTTTTCAAAACTATAGGCTGAAGAATATGGTTGATATCAAAGAGCTCTTCATGGCACATGTGATATGAATCTTTATTTATTAAAAAAGAAAACCTCTAACTTTCTTTTTTGGTTAACATATAGAAAAAAAAGTTTGCATTCTTCCACAGAAAGGCATATTGACAAGATATTTGATGTGTGATAATTTTTTTGGTGTTATTTCAGTCAGAAATTAAAGAAGGCCCTTGAGAGATGACGCATCAAGGTTTTTTGTTGGTAATGGGTTTTTTGTTTTTCGTTATAGGCTAAGTAACAGGGAAAATTGATCTGCACTGCCATCTTAGTTTGGTTCAGAAACAAAGTTCCTTCTTCTTCCCACTTAACATGTGTCTGTATTTCAGCTGCTGCTGGGTTCGTGTCTGCATTATACAGCATTTCCCGAAGCTTTGTTGTTCTGATAGTCTTATATGCCTTCTGCTTCAGTGCAGTGAAGGTAAGCCAGAAAAACAACACTGGAACAGTTAAAAATTTCAAGCTGGAAATTCATGTAATCTAGGGAGACCAGCATTATTTGGTTCTACATGATTGTTGCTTATCAAGATGAGCTTTGCAAGCCGTGCTTCAGTTTCTTTATGTTAGTTACGCTGAAATAGGCGAAAACCATAGCAGAAATTCTGAAGTAAATGTGTGTCTAATACCTGTGATTATTTGCCTCTTATATCTATCAGTCTGAAAAGATCCACTGAATTTTCTCTACAAGCATGAACAGCAGCCTTGACTTAAAAAGCTTCTGTTAAAAGTTTCTGTTGACCTATATAGCCAGGCCAAATTTGCTCCTAATTCTTAGTAAGGTTTTTTTTGCTGTTGCTTCGTAACAATATGCCTGAGAACTTAAATGTTGAGTAGACCAGTGGACCATCCAATTAAGTAATGTCTCTGCATTCACAAGGAAATGTAATTTAGGAATTTTATGCAAGCCAGGTGACTGAGTTTGCTATTCTTTTCCCTAATATCCCACAATTGTTACACTAGAATGTTGGAGAATGTGCTTATTTCATTTGGTGTCTGTGGACTTGTTGTCTATGAATATGTTAAGTCCCTTCCTGACTGCACAGCTTTGTGCCAACAAATTCCAGATGTTCATTGTGCTCTGTGCAAAGCAGTGCTGTCCTTCATGGGTTTTGAGCCAATCTGCTAATTCCACCAAGTCTTCCTGATGCCTAGTATTTTAGGATTTGTGGAAAACCTGGTCTGCATTCTTTTCATCTGCTGTCTTTATGGTTTTGTAGGCATCAGATATATCCCCTTCAGCCCCCTTTTCAAACTGAAGAGTCTCAGCCTTTCTCATCTCCCTGTAAAGCAGCTGCTTTCTCAGAAGCTGCTAAGTTGGTCACCTACTCTGTGTCTTCTCCTGCTCTGTGGTGACCCTCAGATGTGGAGAGTAAGTTGTGTATGGTGCTCAGGATGCAGGTGTGCTACAGCTCTTTATGCTGGCATAGGACTGGCTCCCTTACTAGTGATGCCCAATTTTGCCCAATCGAAAGCTTTATTTTTTTTTTAATTTTAATATATAGAGCTTATATCCTCTGTATGGGACATTAAAAAATGGCAATGAAATTTTGTCTGCCTTCAAGTTGGTTGTAAAATTCCCAGTGACCACAGCAAGACCAGAATTTCATGTTAGACTTGTAGTAAAATTTATCCTATTAGGGACAGCCTTTTGACAGTGTTTCATTAAGGGCTTGGATGCTGTCAGTGTCCATGCAGGGGTGCACCAGGATGTGCTGTGATTCACAAGCTGCCCTTGGACATCTTGTAGGCACATGTCAGAAGAGGTTTCATGGTGGCACACATGCATAGCACACACAGATCCCAGCACAAAGTTCTGCAATTGCCAGAGATGTATCATGTCAGCACCCAGGCTGGCGATTTGCACAGATGAGAGGGGTGGGCAGGTCCCAGAGAATCTCGTGTTACCTGCCTCACCCAGTTTATCATTGGTGTATGGTCACACCTGTGGGATTGATGCTACAAAGTTTAACTGCTGCTGATGGAGTTTCCTAAAGTAGCCAGTGTTCCTGCTGTTTCCTGGCTTTATTAAGGTTTGGAAACTGGCAGCTGGGATGGAGAAGGAGGCTTTCTGTAAGGATGAGCAGAATGAAAAAATGGGTAACTGGGACAGGAAACAATGATAAAAATGAAAAGAGCTACATGGCAGGCAGGAATGAAATTACTGTTAAACAGGCAAATACCTGGGAAAAGAAGTTTTTTGTTTTTTCTTCCTAAGGTTAGTGGAGGGTGATTCACTAGTTGAGGCTAGGGAAGTTGTGTTACAGACAGTTCAAAACCAGTTTTTTGTAAACAGTAGGGGAAAAAAGCCACTTAAAATAGTCTACATATTCTTTTCTCAGCATAATACTTTAAATTACAGCATGCAGGTGGCTTTGTAGATAAGCAATCTCCTTGTGGATTAGGCTTCAAACTGCTTAGAAATATGCTTTTAATGCTACCCTGAAGTTGAGTGCTGTGAAAGATTTACAAGATATCTGTTGTAAATTACTAATATTAAGTTCAGACTTTCTGTTCACACAGAAGTTAGAGTTAATTTGAATTTTAATGGCACTGTTCTTGTAAAGACACTTCTGAGAAGGTTAATTTAAGGCATGTAAAGATGATTCCTCTTGCTTCAGCTCATAATCTCAGTCTACCGGGGTGCTTGAAATTTTATACATTTTTTCTTCTAGAAGTTATAAAATTAGCACTTGTCTTAGCCCTCCTTGTTCTTCAGTCAGGTCAAGAGATTTGTATTTTGGACTGGTGCCTGTAATGTTGGAAGAGAATGACTCTGTTGATGGAGGAAGAGTAGGAATTGGCTTAATCTGATCTTGAATAGGGCTCACTGTGAAAGTTGGTCTAAAATCCTGGTAAGGAACTAGAACTGTTTTGATAGGTAGTGAGCAGCAATTTATGGTCTTAATCAAGTGAAGATTTTAATTTTTGGTGCGCTAGGAATTGTAGAGTTTAACTCAAAATGGGGCAAATGCTGAAGTCTATTTCACTGAGGTGTTTGCACAACAGTGGTAACATGGTTTTCTTTAAGCTAGAAGGAGCATCTCTTCCATACTTGCACTTCATAGCTGTTATTTATTTTTTATTCTTATTTTACTCTTCACTTTTAGTCAGTTTGCCAAAACCAACAGGGCAAAATTTTCAATATTTATGGAAGTCAAAACAAAAAAATCATCATAATCAAAAATTTTCAGGGCAGGGAAACATGATAGACTCTATTTGGCAGAGGACTTCTGGGTTGCAAAGCACATTTTTTTGGCTGAAATGTAGCATCCTCAAATGTCAACTCTATTTATTGGCAGAACATCTTATAGCTCAGCAGGTGTAACTACCAGAGTTCTATTTCCTGAAATAAATTGCAGAGGAGAATGGATCTCTAAGTGATTTTGTGCTTTTTACTGGTGAACAATTGCTCACATCAAATGCCCAGCCTGAAGAACATTCCAGTGGTACCAGGTTTGATTCTCTTCTTCCTTAAGTGGTTCTTGTGTTCTGGTTATGTTCTTGCAGGGTGAAATGGTCTAACCTGCTTTCTCTGTGTACATTAATTATTCTGAAAAGAAATATATTACTCCTGAAGAATAATTAATTTACCATATTATTTTCCTTTTTTGTTAAAATAAAATCAGTTTTTATTTTATAATAAATCTATGTTAAGTGAGTTTTTCTTGTTCTTTTTTAGAGCATAAACTATGTATAGATACGTATAATAGTTTGATTTAGTTGTGTTCAGATTTTGAAATTTGTTTAGAATAGCAAATTCACAGCATTTAATTGTTTGCTCTAGAACTTCAGTTTTAAAAAATTAGGAAGTTGCAATTGTTTTGGAGTGTGTCCACAGAACAGTGTAAGTATTCAAGGTAACTTTTAGCAAGCAAATATAAGCTCTGAGAACTGAGACTAATAGGCCTGTGCTGGGGTCCTGCAACTTGTCCAGACTGATTTTGGTGTTGAATTATGTTGTACAACACCAACTGAGAGACTTTAGGAAAAAGCAGCTGTGGTATAGACATATTATTTAACTTACATCTAAGTAAGTTTAACTTAACAGTTTATCTTAATAATTCTCATGGATTTTCATTCAGATAAGTTGCCTGAGGAAAATTATTATACAGTATTCTCAGCTGAGAGTTTATCCTGTGACCTGCAGACATTTGGTATGTCCGACAAGTTCTCCTGGCCCTGTCACTCTTTCTGAATGACCTTGTAGCACCTTTGCCATCACATGACCAGAAATATTTGTCTCTCATGGCTAAAATGCACATACCACCTAAAAAAGGATGGACAGATCTCTAGTCTTGTGTGAACAGTGGAGGTGTGGGTTGGGTCAGGTGTCAGGCTGCTGTCATGTCCCATCACAGGGCTTGATCAGAAGCATAGGACATGTTTTGGGGAGTGACTGCATCCTGCTCACCTGGCTGACCTGGGGTGTTTGCTATATGGCCAAATGTACACTTCCACGCAACTAAAATAAGGGGCAGTCTGTCACCAGGGCCAGGCACAAACACTTTGTGAAGTGATGATACCTGTGTGTGTGCTGTGTGACAAGGACACTTGGAGGAGGAAAAGGAATGTGTTGTTGAGTGGTGACTGGGAAGCAAAGGAGTCCCAGCTGCTGTGGCCAGGTGATGGCTCCCCTCCTCATAGTGCTCCTGTGCAACTTTGCCCTTGCTTGATATTGGTGTGGAGGAGCTGTGGGTCTGCAGCTTGTCAGGACCTCCTCTGGTGGTGGTGTTGCTGGGATGATCAGTTTTCATTTTCTGTAAAGCTGTCACATAAAAAAGAAACTCCAAATTGTTCACAGTAGGAAGTACAGAGTATTTCATCTGAAATTACAACAGATAATTTCTCCATCAAAACTGTGATCACAAAATAGCCAGTCTCTGTTTGTGTGAGGCCTTGAGGACTGATGGGCAGGACACTATTCATCACTGCTGTCAGTGAAAGCAGTGCATTGTGAGTGGAAGGTTTACAAGTCCCTTTCTGACCTGGCTGGTGCACAGAAGTTGTTCCCTGTGGTGATGATGTGAAGTCACATGGATAGATTTCTGTTTTACTGTTGTGCTATCCCAGTGATGAAAAGATGGTTTGGTTACACCTTTGAGGTGTTGCAGGGTATCTCTTCATAGATCTTATCCCGTTACATATTTGTATCATGAGTGATAAGACAGCAGCTGCTTATCCATCCTTACATATAACAGTACTGTAAACCTGTTTTCAGGCAAGTAAGCAGGTAAATGTCTTAGATTCTGAAGTGCAAAGACCTGAGTTTCTCCTGCTTGCTTTGAAATTTCTTTATCTCCCAGACCTCTGTTTAATGATATCAGCACTCCTTATTCCAGTTCTTTCCAGGTCCTCTATGAATTTTCATTTACTTTTGCTTAATACAAAGCTCTAAATCCTATCCATGGTTTTATCAGCTCTTTTGTTCATTCCTTGGATTCTTACATATTTTTCAGCAATTTTTCAGCTCACTAGTTTTTCAAAGCTGTTGGGTCACTGAGCTTAGTTTAACATTACCCAGGTTCACTTCAGCCTGGCTTTATTTCTGATCTCATCTTCAGTCCTGTAATCTTGAACAGAAATTGGCAGCTCTAATAGCTACCTTAGCTTTGGCATTCGAAAGGGTTTTCTCTTTTTCCAGGTGGAGGTGTTTTTTATTTTTCAAGTATTACATCCATCAGGTTGGAGACATAGGAATTTCTATGCCATCTTTTCCACTTGACTAGAATTTCATGATGCACTGATTTTTGTCTCCTGCTCCATCTGTTTTGCAGTCCGTGCCCAAATATTTAAGAGATGTTTTTTAAAAAAGTCAGGTATGCCCTCCTACTTTTGCTACAAATATTTGGTCTGGAATTTAGCCATCCTGATATCAGTCTTCAGCATTCCAGTGTTCCAGGGTTTTGCCATAGGGCAGAAGAGCACACCCCTGAATGTTTCTGGAATCAGTCAGTCCTTGTCTTCTGCCTTCTGTTCATATCAGTTGGTTTGGATTTGAAACGGATCCAGAACCAGTTAGTTACTTGTCATCCAGATAATTTTTTTTTTTTAATATGGAACTTGCAGTTTATCTTAATCAGCCTGGAAAAAAAATATTTTTGCACTTGGGTCAGAAAAATTAAACTGATGTGGATGTATTCATGTGGCACACCAGCTTTTTCCAGCTCTGTGTAAATGTATATATTTTAAAATGTAAGTTACATAGTTTCCATTACCTCATACCTGAAGAAAATACTTTCTTGTGGTTTATTTATTGCTTCAATGGACAGTTAACTAAAAATCCTGTGAGGATTTTAAACTACTCTCGGCTCACATTGATGTAATTTGGTTTGTTTAATGAGTTTGAACCTCATTAATCAGAATAACACTGCTTCTTGCTTCCTGTCTTCATCTATGTATTAATAATTTTGAAATATTTTCTCAGGGTTTTATGGTGGGAAAGAGTTGGAAGCATACATCTCCCTCAATCTGCTAAGTCCTCAAATAAATTTCTAGACAGCAGTGAATGGGCTCATGTGTATAGGCAGAATTCCTAGATGTGTAAGCAACCAAAAATAGAAGTATAATATAATTGGACAGCTTTATTTCTTAGTCCTTTTGGAGGTTTTGGAGGCAATTTTTTTCCAATTTAGAGACTGCTGAGTATCAAGCAAGAGGTGTTAGGGGTACTAAATTTGGAGAGTATTGCTAGATACCATGCCCTTCAGTATGTGAATTTTGCAGCCATAGTCAAGTCTTGCAGTGTAGATGTAACTTCAATAGTTGTGGTCTTAGTTTTCTGTACATAATAAGAATTTATTTTCCAGATATAAAAAAGAAATTATGCCTGTAGAATCTGAAATGGCCCAGAGTGGCTCTCACTGTATGTCACCTTTCAGGAATGTAGAAATCTGTGTTATTTCTTTAGGATAAACTCACCATTATGTGAAACATGAGTGTCCATGCTTCCTGCCTAAAGTTGTTGCCTGAATCTTTCTACCTGCCTAAATCTTGTTTTTTTAGCTAAGGAATTCTAGTCCCAGACTGGGATCCTGTTGTGTAAGGTGGTGTGTGTGGACACACACAGACACCCCTGTATCTGTCCAGTCCTTGTGGATTTTAAATTTCAGCAGTGAAATATGGTCCAAGATAGCAGCTGTGATTGAGAGAAACAGACAGTGTTGCTTGGAGTGGACACTGATACCTGTATTCTGGTAGCTTATCACTTGTCGTGTTTTCAGAGATCATCTGGGAAAAGGATGCTTTGTTTCCCGTGGATGATGGGAAGATAAGGCTGGTGGGCATCTCTTTCTAGAATTTGTCTTTAATCTGTATAACACAAGGCTCGTTAATTCACATATTTTGGTTGTTAGTGTTCACTGAAAAGGAGTATCCATGGTAATATGGCGTTAAGCTTATAGTTAGACTTGTAGAGAACAAGTTCTTACTATTTTCTCTTATTTTGGGGGGTGAGGAGGCTTCCCTTTTACAACCTTTTTCAGAAAGTGTTTTAGATGTTCAGAAATAGGATGATAGTATTTATTTTTGTCTTTACCATCACACATGTGGATTGGTTGACCATCAGCACTTCCTGCTTATTGCTTGATATGTGAACAGTACTGCAGCTCCGTGTTGAAGCAGGGCTGTGGAGGTAAGGAGAAAGACCAAAGAAAGTTTGACTGAATTGCACAAGGGACTATGTGACTTTTAAAGGTCCATTCCAACCCAAACCATTCTCTGACTCTGTGAATAGTGATGAAATCATGAGAGTGGAAAACCAAATGCATGAAGATGAACTGGAGTTTGTCTCCATGTTTAAAAACCAGGCCACTATGCCAACATCTTCACCTTTAATGAAGCTGTCACTGCAGCAATCTGCAAAGTCATCGTTGAGTTGAGAGGAATACACTGAAATTCAAAAAAAAAGTAAAAAATTTTAAAAAAAGGTAACAAGAATTTCCTCTTAGCATAATTGTTTCTCTGTTCAGAGCACTTTTTGTCTCTGGAGTAGAACATATGATTTATTTGAGCATATCTTTGAAAGATAAGTGTGCTTCATGCATTCTTTTTGGAGAAGGAAGAAGTAGAAAGGGTAAATAATGTAGGACAGAAAACTACTAACATCACTTTTTAAAACTACATTTGCCTTCCCACCTCTAGCAGTGATAAAAGGCTCATGCATTCAAAGACAACTTTATCTCCCCTTTTAGTGCATTGTTTTGGGCTTAGGCAATTCTGTGGTTGAAATGGAACACCCCCACTCCCACTGCTGGGTCTGTTGTAACTCATCTCTTTCACCCTTAACCCTGTAAGTCTGTTTCACTTGTTTTAAAAATGACTACGTGAGTGTCTGCATCGAAGCCAAAACCATATATGAAAGCACTAAATGTCACCTCAACCCAATGAGGTAAACTAGGAAGTCAAAGTCGCTGTCTAATATGACAGATAATACCAGCTTCCAAGAGTAAAACCTGCCATTCCTGTTTTCCCACTGAGAAGAATCATTGTTCAATTATCAACTGTATTGGTTTTTTTTTTTTCATTTTTTTAAATTTAAGGCTACCAGGGATCATTAGTGGGGGAGGAAAATGACAAAGTGGAAGAGGGTACATCACACTGATATTGGAGAAATGAACCTCTGTTCATTCTCATCTTTTATACAATCTTGTGTAGCATTTTTCTGGAAAATCCTGTTCTTCAGGCATATAGCAAATATTGATGCCTGTCCTACCTGCTTTCCTGGCTCTCTGACGTCTGAGTTTTGAGGAGAAAATGACAGTTTGGACCTGAAAATGCAGAAGCTATGTATAATATGCAGAAAATACGGAAATAGAATTCCTGAGACATTAATGTGGGGATTCAGCTGTGTACAGCTTTATAGTAGAAAGAAGATGAAATGATTTTTCAAACTGGCTTCTGATAAATTTTCAGTATCAGGAATATTTCTCAACTCCTGACAGTATTTTGCTTTCAGAAGAAGTTGCAGGGCAAAGGGGCAGTCATTCACCAGAAGCTGCTGGGAGGATCTGTACACAGTCATATTGCCCTGAAAATGCAAAAGCTGTTTGGATAGACTGTGATTCAGCCACTTTCAGAACATTTTGTCTTTGGTTAATTTTCTTACATTTTAAATAATATGAATTGAATATGATGGGAAACTAAGCATGGGAGAAGCTAACCCAAAATGTATTTGGCCCCAAAACCAGGAACAATGAGATTAAGAGTAGGATTGGACAGTAAAGTTTAAATTGTCAAAGAAATGGTGCTGAATTCTTTCAATAATGGCTCGTGAATCTCTCTTTTCTTTTTAATTACTGTTTTGGGTAGCATTGTTTGATAGCCTTAGACTCTTCTGTCATTCATCTTTGTGATGTTCAGTAGTGTGATGAGGGAAGATGATTCTTGGAATTAAAATTTCACTTGTTTGGTACTACTCTTAGGACAAAGAGAATTGCAGAGTTAAATTGCAAAATTCCATGCTGCAATGGGTTAGATGCTTGACACTTAAAATTAGTTTGTCTTAGGTATTCATTGCACCTGAAAGAAATTGAGTGTTTCCTAACATGCTAAGAAATTGTGCATATAACTGAGCAAAATAAGGCTAATAAACCTACTTTATCCTCTGAAAATATTGGTCCTGTACTAACTGTTTAATTTTTTAAGCAAGAGATAACCTTGCAGAAGAAGTCTTTTTTGCACTAGCCTAAAGTTTCACAGATGCTACAAACATTGCTTCTAAAACCTGTCCAGAAAGTGCTCTGATGCCAGGATCTGGTGAGTTCACATTTGGTTGATCAGGTAGGAGTTATGTGGAAGCAAGGAACACAACTAATAAGTGAAATGGCTTTGGATTTGATCCAAATTTCTGTGTCCTTCACAGATGAAATTTGTGTTCCTCACAGATAGAACTCACAAGTATGTCTTAGGATCAATGAATTGTACCTGAGGACTTCACAGATAAAGCTCATCTTGATAAGTGCTCCTTAAGCTTTATATTCTTTATCTTTCTAGCCAGTTTTAGCTGTTTAAGTAACCCAGAGAGAGTTTCTCATCTTGTTCATGCCCAGAGTGTGTTGGCAAGTATGCCAATTGTCTCATTTCCCTGCTTGGGGATGTCAGGCAGGTGGTGAGTGCTCTACCTCTCTGCTGTGTTAGCATCCAGGCAGGGCCTGGGTGTAATGCAAGAGCAGCAGAAAGATGTCCGAAAGAAACCCTGCTGCCTGATCCAGGTGATATTGTCATTTGTTATGTGCAGTCTGGCTGCAGGTCAAGTAGCTGCATATCAATTTAGTGTGTAGATAAATACACTGCAGTTGATTTCACTCGAATCTCATTTTAATGAGAATTATCCTCTAATGTTTCATTGAAGAGGAAAGTAAACCTGCCTTTCATGTGGTTTCCTAGCTAATTGCTGATTATAGGAGAGTTGCATAATATGAGCACAAAACATGCCTTTAATTGCAGGGTTTTTTCACAGTAATAAACTTTGATATGAAAAAGGATTTTCAGTCTGGGGTAGATGCTGTACAAATTTAGATGTTGTGCATTCAACACTGAATGTATGACATATGGCTTAACCTACTTACTTCAGTTTTTTAAGTTTTGCATTCCTAACTTTGCTTTCTGTCGTCCTCTTCAGGAACCTTGGGATGCACAGCACATTCCAGCACTGTTCTCTGCTTTCTGTGGTCTGCTAGTTGCACTTTCTTATCACCTCAGCAGACAAAGCAGCGACCCATCTGTACTGATGTAAGTTGCCTGTAAATGTTATTTGCTGATTACTCTGTTCAGCCCATAGCCAGAGTGATGCCTGGGTTTCAGAACCACAGGGGCTGCTTCCTGAACATACTGTGGTGAGGTGAAATACCCCACCATATCTGCATGGTTGGTATCAGTCTTGTATATGAATGAAGTGCTGCAGTCAGATCACCAGCAGGGCTGGTGCTCTTTAAGCAGCACTATTCAAAATGTCTGAAGCAGATTTTCCGCTCTGGGAAGTTGTGTGCTTGCCAGGTTGGAGGACAGTGATTTAGTTGAGAGGGTATTCAGGCTACTGGAGTTGCAGAATGTGCATTGGGTAGCACTGGGGCCAGGAGAAGGGACATTTAATGTGCTGGGAAGGTGGCTAAATTCCAGCTCTTGCTGAGGATTACTGTAGCAGGCTATGCTTCTCAGTTTGAAGTTCCATCCTTCCTTTTCTTCTTTGACACAGTGTGCTAGAGGTAACTGAGGAATGTGCACTGAGTGTATGCTAAGAGCTGACATGGCAAAGAAGGGAGATGAAGGGGAGAAGTCCCAGCATTGTGATCTCCATGTTGAGGTGATGTGTGAGAGAGAGACCAAATAGTTCCATAGCTCAGGGGCAGCAAATGTGAGTTTGCTGGTGAAGAAACTGTGATATATGGCTGTTATGAGGGCTGTGGGGGTCCACAAGCAGCTGGGCAACTACTTAGCCCCACATCTATGGCTGTGGGGCTAAGCAAGCAAGGGAGTTTTGTGCCACCAGTATCACCATGCCATTTGGAATTCTGCTTCACAGATAGCTCAATTTTATCCTAGAAGAGTACAGAGGGCCTATGAGGAAACCCACAGGTTCTCTCCTTTGGTTCATGAGGTGTGCTGTGTGTGTCTTGACGTAAGGCTCAAGGCTCATTACGCACAATTCTGCAATGCAGAAGAGAGAAGGGCTAAGTGGAGAGCTTTTTAGGCTGTTCAGGATTCTGGTAGAGAAACTTGGAAAAAGGAGAGCAACACTGATGAGGAAGGAAAGAATACAGAGCACTAGTAGGAAATTGTCATCCTGGTAAATCATACTGAAGAGTTGAGAAATTCTTTCTTTACCATCCAAAAGATTTCGGGGATCTGACATTTATACATTGCTAGGTTCCGATGTGGAAAAGCAACAAGGACTGCTTGCATGTCTTGCCATGGACTTTACCCACAGCCTACTGTGTCTGACTCTGATTTCAAGTAGACCTGGATCAAGCTTTGTGTAGATGGTGTGTAGTTTATTGACCATTACAGTATGGAACTTATGTGTGGAAAGAAATGAAGCTATGTGCTGTATTAGGGAGAGTTCTTAGCTTTGGAGTAAACTATACACAGGTAAAATGCAAATCAGCATGGAATTGTGAGGTCTTTCTATTTTAAAGTAATTTAAATATATCCTTTTCTCTCACTTCCCATGAAGAACACACCAGTTCATGAACCTCTTTAGTAGAACAGAAACTTTTCTTCCTTTAAACTTCTGTTTTAAGGAAGTAATCTTAAACTACTAAATGCATTTTAACTTGCAAAACTAGCTAACAATTTTATAACATTTGCAATGAAATCTTCAGCAACTGAAATGGTTGTTAAAAATCTAAAAATTAGGAATACATGTACAACGATGTCAAATATTTATTGCAATTGTAAAAATGCATAATCCTTAAGATTTTTTTTCTTTAAACAACTCTGAACTTCTTTTAAATAAGTTAAGGAGATTGGAAAAAGTATTTAAAGTATGGTCTATGGCATAAAATTCAAGATGGATGAGGAAGTAGCACATAAATCTTGAAGAGAGAGTTAATACACAGTTTGTACAGAAGTAGCTTTCTTGGCCATTTTAGCATGGGTCTAAAGAGCTCTGATATTGGTTTCAGCATAGCTGAAACAGTAGTAAGAGTCGTAAATGCAACAGTACCTTCTCTGCTTATTCCTCTAAATGACTGAGTTACATTGATTGGGCTGCTGAGACTCCTCAAGATTCTGATGAGGAATTTCTGCCCTGATCACACGTAGAGCTGGTTTGTGTCAATCTCCAGCTGTACAGAGATAAGAATGCAAATGTATACATGAAGAAGGAAATTTGAGGCTGTTCTTCCTCCTCTGCCCTTCAGGAATATTCGTATCTGTTGCATGTTTTCAGAAGTATCCTAACTAGGAATTTTTTTTAAACAGGTCCCTTATTCAGTGTAAATATGTCCCTCACTATCTGCGCCAACGATTTGAAGATTCATCAGAAGATCCACTCCCAGAAAAAATGAGAGAATCAGTGGTAAGGCTTCTTCTTTCATTACTTTCTGTTCAAAGCTCTCTCTCATCCATTTTGCCCACTAACGAACCTTGTGAGTAGTCTCATTTAGTAATTTAAATTAATAAAAGCACAGATAGGTGATCTTTACGGTGAGGCCAGGAGCATGCCATTTTTCTTTCTGAAGGGCTCCGTTGAAGGGGTCTACAACATTGATTCTTTAATAGAGTCAATGGGACATGCACTCCTAGAGCTTGAGGAGTGGGGCATCTCTCATCCTAGTACACAGAGAACTAGTGCAGGTTCTGTGCACAGAGTTACAGCCTGGCAATCTGGTGTGTCTAAGGTAGGCTGGATTGTTCAACAAGCATTCCAAAAGGTGAGCAGTCCTGCCAAACTCCCTGTCTGCGCTGGAGAGGAACAGGAATCAGTCCACAGACTTACGTGTGTTTAAACCAGTCCTCATTCTTTATTTTTCTGTGGCTAGGGCTACCTGTTTTTCAGGAATGCCTTTTCTGTGCCAGGAAGTACTCTTGACTGTGTGCCCTCCACCCCAGCTGAGCCAAGTGGAGCACACTGTCAGACTTGGCATCTAGAGGTGGAAGAAGCATGTGAAACTGGGATAGTATGGAAGAGGGAGATACATGCCTGGTGCCAAGCATTGCTGTCTCATCATCTTTTCTTTGCTTGGCAGGCTGTTTATTTACTACTGTCTGGCAGGAAGATCTAAGTTTGTGTCAGCTTATTTCTCACTTCAGCATAAACATCTGAAGTGACCCATCTTCCTTTTTGTGTCTTTTTATATTAAGAAAATGTTTGCTGTTACCCGGGGGAGGTTGATCTTATAAGGAGTTCATGTGGGAAGATCATCAAGTTTCCAGAAATGCTAAGGGATATTTGACATTTGTTAGTCATGTGAACTGTCCTGCTTCCTGGCTGTCAGACAGCTCTTCCTCCTGACCACATCCCCAGTGCCTGCATCCAAGCATTTGCAATTAACTTCTGAATGCTTGCAAAAGCCAGGAGCATTCAGAGAGTCTCTGGAAGATAGACTGTGTTTTGTTGACCCTTAGACATGACCTGGGAGTCCATAGTCCTACTGGCCCCCAGATGGCCCTTCAAAGGGATGCATCTCTCGTGTACATCTTGAATAATTTTGTAGGCATTTTATAAGGTGTTACACAGCCTAAGTTCAGCATATGCATTGATCCCACACTACCAATGTTTTCTACTTTTCTCTGCTAAGCTGCTGCTTGGATTGTAACTTTTACCATGTATGATATTTCAAACTGCTTCCTCTAATAAGGCCTACATAAGATTATGTGATATGGCTATTTCTTGTTGCTTATACTGAGCTACAGTTATTTCAAACTAAACTGCTTGAAAGAAGTAATATAAATATAAATGTGCATCTAGAAACAGAGGAAAAAATATTTTTGTTAAAATTTTGCTGTATTCTGTGGTATTTGTGGCGTGTAGGTTATTGCCATGGCTCATTGACATTCCATTCTTGTACATGGGGACTGTATGGCAGATGTAATGGAAAGCTGCTCTTTCCCCTGTAGTTCTGTCTTTGGCTGATAGTGCCTTTCTTGGAGGAGTACAGAGTCTGATCTCATCTGTTCTGCAGATGGAGCCCAGCCAGGGGACTGAAGCAGTTACTGCAGCTGTCCACTTAGCTGGTTCCATTTCACAGTGCAGAGGGAAACCTTGACCAAGGCTTTAATATACTGAAAACAAAAACCAAAACAGTGAAAAAATCTGCATCTAAGATCCTGGCTGCATTTTCAAAATGAAGTCGTTCTGCAGAGTCTGTAACTATTTTTATGTCAGTGACATGAACAGGGATCTGATGTCTTACACTAACACTGCACAGCTGCACTTGGGCCCTTGAGGCAGTGGGGTGGAAGATGCAGAAGTATGGGGATAACTGCTCTGGGATTTGCCAGACATGGGACTTCAGTTCTTCTCTTCAAAATGTTTCATTCCTGTCATGTTTTAGGATTAATTAAGTGGGCCTCCTGACACTTTTGCTCTCCAGGAAATACCTGGGTTTGGGAATTGGCACTTTTCTGCTCTGCGCATTTGATACTCCATGCTGCTGCTGCTTTTAGGCAGAGGCTGCTTTCCTTCAGTGTTGCTGGAGCTTGGTAGTTCTTTGCCTTCTTTTTTCTTCCTCTGTCTGGGCTTCCTTCAATCTGTATAAAAATTGTAAGCAAAAGTGTTGCTTACAATGTCAATTAGCAGTGCTAATTTTCCCACACCGGGAGACCAAAGAAAGAAAGGGCAATTTCTGGTTAATGTGGGCTCTTTGTCTAACCCTTGTGTTACCTGGTACCTCTGTCTCTGTTAAACACCAAGGAGACTCCCACTGCTATCTCACCAGTGCTGTGCTAATAGAGCAAGTAGGGAAGAACTGAGGCAGGAGAAAATGCACGTGCATTGAGTTTGAGGAGCACAATCAAGCCGTAGCCCCTGCTGACTTGCTTCAGCAAAAGCAGTCGTGTTTAGGATGCAGGACTCGGCTGACTCTTCAAAGCCAATTTAAAGTAATTTCCAGAACTTTTGTAATGGGATCTTCAAACAGTTCAGAAGCTGGGTGAAACAATATATCAGTATTCAGAAGAGATTTCATTTTTTCTTGAAATGCTCCCCTGCGAGGAGAGTATTCCTAACCCCTGTCAGTGGCAAGAGATGGCAGGATGCAACACAAGCCAGCCTTGCCTTGGTCTATATACAGACATGTGGTCTACATAACACACCATTTAAGTAAGACCCATTTTAATCAGAAAGCCAGAGGCATACAGAACCAAATCACATTCTCAAAGAGTTGAAAGCAAACAAGGTTAATATTGGAAATTAATGTGTTGTTTTCTGGATGGCTTTGCATTGATGTTAGGAGTAATGAATACAGCATCTCTAATGTTTGGTTACATGACCTTTATTCTTTTCCTTTCCTTGAATAGCTGTGTAAGAATTGTGAGCTTTGGAAGCCTGAATTATAAAGCAGCTGTGATTGATAATTGACCATTCAACTTGGAGAATGGAGCTTCCTACCATTATAATTAATTTCTGTAGGCATGCACATGGCTGATTACTAGATTAAGCAGTGGCCTGAGGGTGATAATGTGTTACATTCAAACTCAAACTTCCTTCCCGGTCTTTAATACAAACATTTTGGTAGCTAATAAAAGGATTTTTACAACATGCCAAAAATATAATTGAAAATAATGGTTGGACTTGATGATTTTTAAAGTCTTTTCCACATGAACAATTCTTTGATTCTGTGATAATAATTAAGACAAACAAACAAAAAAAAGTGCCACTTTAATATATTCGGCTTGTGAAATTCCCAAGGCACCAAAGGTAGCAAGAGTGTAAAATGTCTTTCAGCCCAAACTATAACAGTTAACAGGAGAGATTTTAACTGTGAATAGAGCTTAATTTTTACATTTTTGGACCAATTGCAGTGAAGGACTCAAGCATCACGCTATAGGGCTACTCAGTATTCAACTCCTAAGTTCCTGGCCTTGGGAATGACATCCAAAATCCTGCTTTAGACAGTGGGGTCCAAGGTAGCCACATCCTTTTCAGGAGCTAGCTGCCTTCCACAGGAAGGCCAGAAGCCACAGATCCACCCACAGCAGGCTGTAGGTGGATGCCCAAAGTTTTCTCCTGGAGGGTTGTTCTGAGTCCCCCTCAGCCAGAGAGATCACTGCCCGGGGTCAGCCATTCCCTGGGGACCCTGTGCCCTATGCAGTGACATGGAACAGAAGCAACTCCCTGCTCAGCTTTCTGTTAGAAGGAAAAGAGTGAATTTTGTGAGAAGCTTGAAAGCATTGGCCACATCAAGAGGGAGCTCCTGTGGGGACCGTTGTGCAAGTCAGAAGCTGAGAAGTATATTTACATTTTGAAGCAGTTCAGTGCAAGGGCAGAAGGACAAGCCTGGGCATATATGATATTTTAAACCTTTCAATATTGCCAGAAATGGAAAGCAATTGTCAAATTTTGGGTTGAATATGTGAATAATAATAATTTCCATAAAAGCATAAGCCTTTTTCTGTATAGGATTGTCAAAAGCGATGAGAACACTGTAAAAAGGACAATTGCATTTTCCCAAATGAAAGATGGGGAAGGCGGGAAATACAAGTCCTGTGCAATATAATTTGTGTAATATGTTCCCTTCTGAATGTAATGTTTGAAAAGGTTCTCTTTGGTGAACTGGCCTGAAATAGAAAGTTAGAATGCCACCTCTCCCTGAAGTGTGCGTTGTTATCACCTCTGCTGATTTTACAGCTAAATTCTTAATATTTTGTATAGTTTTTTAAAGTGGCAGCTTCTTCAATTATCTGATTGTGAGAGGAATCAGTCATTTTAATACTAAGCCTTTTTGGTTCTACAGAAGAGCTTGTGAATATGATTGGAGTGTGTTTGTTGTTCTTAGAAGCTTGTTTTAGACTATTGAGTAGTTGAATTCAGCTGTGCAGAAAATGATACTTGATCAAGACTTTTCATGCTGTGTATTCACAAAAGAGCTGAGATAGTGCCATATAAATTTGACACTGCTTAATTTTCCCAGATAGTGCTGCTTTACATAGATTTTGTATGCAGCATCTTTAAAAATATCTGGAAAGGTTAAAAAAATAATTTCCATTGGTAATTGCATGCATTGGTAATGATTTCCTTATTAATTTTTATTAGACCATGTTTTTTCAGTACTGCTCCACCTACTAAAACCACTTGAGTGAGAAGGATACAAGTTGGTAGTGAGAGAGAGTTTGAACTGAACAGAGAAGACCTGTGGGGAAAGGTCCTGCAGGGAGCAAAAGTTTAGTCAGAGAAGAGAAGGCTTTTCCTGTGAGTTCCTTCATGCTGTGGTTCTTCTGTTGAATGTGACAGCCAAGGAGCAAGGCTAGCAGGGCTATGCTTTGAAAAGCTGGTCAGGAGGAGTTATAAAGACCTAACTCTGCTCCTACACCTTCCCACCACACATAGTGCAGAGTACAGGGCTGTTGGGAGAAAGATGGCTCTCAGAGTGGAGGGAACATTGCTCTTTTGAGGGTATGTATACACTCCTGAGCAGCCTGGGAAGGGCAAAGACCATGGTGGTGGCTTGAGATTTCAGCCGAGCTGGTCTGGAGTTTCCAGGGACAAAGCAACAGTACTTTGTGAGCCTGAAGGCTTTTTAGTCCTGCTGCATTTCAAAGGGCTGCTGCAGTAAGTGGAAGTGCTGATGCTGGTGACCTTTTACTGAGAAGCATCTTTCATAACAGGGAGTGATAGGCAGCCTAAATATAGAGGTTGCTACCAGCTTCCCCAGTAATTCGCAACCCTTCTGTTCTTTGCTTGTTCTGCTTGCTTTCTTTTTATCTCCTTTATTTGTAGGTTTGCTGTGCCATCATTATTTTACCTTTCTTTCCTTTTCTCTGATGAGCTACATTAAGCCTTCCTAGATTGCAGCACCAGGAAGTCAGATGAACCTCTGGTTCTAACGAAAGTGTTGCTTTTCACGTGTTGTTTCTAGATATCTTTGAATTAAAGTGTAAGTCAGTTTCTAAACCAAGAGCTACAAATAGTTACTCATTTGGTAACTTAGCAGCAGTATTGAGTGCTGAACCTAAATGCCCTTCTCGTAAATCTAAGACAAGATTTTCATTTGCTCACAAAAGCATTTGGGTGACCTCTGAAGTACAATTCAGAAGCCTGCACAGATCACAAGCTATCTTGTTGATTTGTTTACTGAGAGTGACATTTTAAATCACAAGAAAAATGTGCTGTAAAGACAGTGCTATTTTCCAATCTTTAGAAACAAAGTTACTCCTACCATAGTTACAGGTCTTTACATAAAGGCAGACATGTCCTTTCATTATCATTCAATGACACTAGAAAAAAGCCTTCTCTAAACTCCACAGTATCTTGCTGAAATTTGACTTCCAATGAGGAAAATCAGAGAATGGGACATGTCACTTTAGAACATAATAAATATATTCATTTTGTGTCTTAAAAGACGTTACAGAAAAGCATAACTTGTTTTGGTAATGCAAGAGAAAGGGAATAAGAAATACTAGTTCTTGCAGATAGGAAATGGAACAGAATTTTGATTCCCAAAAATAAGAAAGTCATAATGGAAAAGAGTTATATTCCTTAAGCAAAATCGGATTCAGTATTAAAATATATTGCTTTCATTTCTCCAATATTATAACTTCGTTATTTAAAAATATAATTCAAAATTAAGCATGAAGAATTTAAATGTGATTACTTCAACAAACCTAGAGTGTGAAGAAATAATTTCCCAAAGCAGAGTGGAGAAAATACTTTTGTATTAGGGAGTGCTGATTAGCCTCATCACAATGCAGAGTGTAAGTAATTGAGAACAGAGTAATTTATTTTGGTTAAAATAGTGCTGCCTTACTAATTTTGTGTAAAATAATTATTTTCACAGAAAGAAATCTTGAAATCGGATCTCATTGTCTGCACAGCAGCTGCTGTTCTGTCATTTGCTGTCAGTGCCAGTACTGTGTTTCTGTCATTAAGGGTGTGTATCTACCTTTTTTTTCCCCCTAAGGTATTATGTCTCTTATGCAAAACCACAGGGTGCTTTAACTGGAAAGAATAGACACTGTGGGAAGAGAAGTTAGTGAAAATGTATTTACTGGTCATGATAACACTATTATATGTGCAAAGCAGTTATTTTCTGAATACTTTTAATTATTTCAATATTACTTATTTGCCATCTTTTTCCTTAAACCTCCACAGCTCTTATGGTATGGAACACAGAGGACAGCATGAATAAGCCTTTTTGCCTTTCTTCCTCCAATCATGGAGGAAAAAAATGGTTAATTGTATGTGCAAAACACATATGTCAAAATCCATATTCGCCTAGAGTAAAGAATTTGAACATAGGGATAAAAATTAATTGCACAAAAATACAATTATAGAAACTGTTAAAATTTTTTTGAAGCATATATATAAAAGTGTTGTTTGCAAATTATAACTCTTTCTTTTTTTCTGCTTTGGCCCAGCCTTTTCTCAGCATTGTCCTGTTTGCTTTAGCGTGGACCGTGGGATTTGTAACACATTACATCCTTCCTCAGCTCCGCAAGCACCACCCCTGGCTCTGGATCTCCCACCCCATACTTAAAAGCAAAGAGCATCAGCAGAGGGAAGTGAGAGGTTTGTAATAAAGTCCTTTCTAAACAGTGGATGCAATGACTTCCAGCTTGCCTTGGTTTGAAGAACAAAAAAAAATCCAGAAGTAACAGAGCAGGGAGAATAAATGATGCTTTTACTTTTGAGTAGCACACATATGAGATAGTTTTAATTTTTCCACTGGAGCGCCAGCAGATCTGTGAACCTGTAGCAGTTGTCTTCTCAGGCCACTGCCCAGATGGGCTGAGGCCAGGCAGACACCTCTGGAGATGGTCCAGTCTGATGCCCCTGCTCTGAGCAGGGTCAGCTATAGCAGGTTTCTCAGGGCTGTGTCCATTTTTTATTATTTTCAAGCATGGAGACTCTACAACCTTTTTGGACAACCTGTAATAGCATTCGATCATCCTTACAGTAAGACAGATTGTTTTGAATTGTGGTGTTTTGTGGTTTTTTTGGGTGTGGGGGGTTTTTTTTTCCTACATTTTTTGCTTTTGTGGTTTTTGGTGGTTTATAGGTTCTGGTGCTAATTTTTTGTTGAAATGGATTTTCAATTTGTGCCCATTTCCTTTTGTCCTGTCACTGGCAACTACTGAGAACAGAGTGGCTCCATCAACTTTACTTTCTCCCATTAGGTATTTATACCCCAAAAATATCCCCAATCAGGCATTAATAAGATGCCCCCAAGGCTTTTTCTTTTCAAGGTTAAGGAATCCCAGCTCTCTGTTTCTCCTTCTATGTTAAATGTTCCTGTCACTTAATCATTTCATAGGCTTTATATGACCTTTCATGAGCCACTGTCTCATCTGCCTTTTGTTTGTACACTACAGTACTGTTACTTGTTGTGTTGCTTGGCATGATACAGTTCATGCCTAATACATTGGCATTCTACATAATTTAAAGACTTAAAAGATTGATAAAATTCAGGCAGATTTGTTTTCTACTTTCTGACATATCACCAAACATAGTGCAATTTAAGTGTTCTAAATTGAAAGGAACTGAAATTTTCTTTAAGGTTTGTTCTTTCTGATGTCTGCTGGCTTCAGTGGGCAGTGCCTTGATACATGTGAATATCAGTCAATATTTTAGTATGTTGAGATCTGATTTCCTGTTCTGATAGACTTATTTCTGAAGCAGGCAGTGTGCTTTGAGAAGGAAAGCTTCCCCCTTCCGCCCCAGCTCTCTTCTTACCTTGTTACCAGCCAAAAGCTTGCTTGTCATTTCTTGATGGATCACACGCCTTAATAATTCTCAATATATGTTTCTGAAGTGTTTGAAGACAGCATTGTCAGAACAGTCTGTCTCAACAGTCCCCCCCCTGTTGAGGGACTTTAGTCTGTTCTTCAAGTAGACTGCAAAAGAGTTCAGATCACTCTCTGGAAAACCATACATTAAGGATTTAAATCTTTTTTATTTTAAAAAATTTACGTGTTTCAAAATGATTACTTTCCAAACAAGGGCTAGGTTTGAAGAAAGTACCCAAAAGACTTGATTGAAGGTTGCCTTTTAACTTTTACTGCACTATGCCAAGGAAAGTATGATAGAAACATAAAAATTATTAAGCACCATGTCCAGCTGAAAACAGTGTCTAGGACTTCCTATCCCTGATAATCAGTAATTCTGATAAACACCCAAGTCGCACTGTTTGTTTCAGCACTTAATCATAAAAGACCACTGTAGATTTCTTTGCCTTGTCCTGATTAAGTCTCTCTTCATTTGTCAGAAAACATTGTTTTCCTAAATGCAGTGACTCAGCAATTGAAAAGGTTGAAGATAGAGACCTGCTGGACTGATTTCCACAGATGGGTTTCCTTCTGTTTTGAGATCCAGCTGCATTTCTCATGCTGCCCACTGTGGGTAACAGGCTTTTTTTTGCTTCTTCTGCAGTCCTCATTTATATGTGGCCCATTCCTGTACTTTGGGGTCCAAGTATTATTGCAGTGTAGCTGGTGTTGTGTGTTAGAAAACAAGAGTAAAAAAAACCCCAAAAAACCCAAACCAAACAAACAAAAAAACCATTTCAGTCCCTTAGGCTGCTGCAGAGATTTTTTATCATGTCTAAGATGAGACAGACTGTGGAAAAAGGTAATCCCTTTGATAGATATGTCTGACAGGCTGTATTCTTCCTTTTGTCCTGTAATAAAAATGTAGGAACTAAACTTTAAAATGTTCCCTGTTTGTATAGAAAGAGAAACTTGGAAAAAGAACAGTAGTACCCCATAGCCGTCAGGTGTGGACAGTGAAAGGACAACTACAAAAAATAAGGTGTCTGTGAGGAGTTTTCACTGCATAGATTTTAATTTTAATCTTTCTATTTTTTTTTTGACAAGTGTAGTGCTATGGAAAGACAAATGACTGCTTGCAATTAGACAAATTCCACATGTTTATTCCTGGCTTTGTTGTGTAGACTGTGGATCAGCTGCTTGAACTTTAAGGTGTTCCATAGAATAGCAATTATCAGACCAGTTCTTGTGATGCACCTGTGAGATAACTCATTTATTACTTGTCATTGTCTTGCTGGCTGCAGGACGAAACACTTAGGTCCAGATGTATGAGCTTATGGTATAAGAGATGTGTAGAAAGTAGGGCAGGACTAAATGAGAAAGAAACCCTGATATACTGGGCTATTTTTTCTTCTCCTTCCTCCCCACTACTGCTTTTATACCCCACAGGTTTGTGTGTGCCACTTTCAAAACAGCCATGTCTTTCCCTGGGGCCCCTCTGAATGTGAGCTCTTTTTTCTGTCTCCATTGTCTGAACAGATCTCTCTCTGCTCCTGCACCTACCTTCTTTTTGGTCTGTGTGATATGCATATCTTTTTACTGAAGCTTGAGTTCTTACACAGAGCTCAGCTTTGGACATGGATTAAGTTCTTGAATTGAGGAGGAGGAGAGAGGAATGGGAAAGAACAGCTAGGTTCCAAAACAGACATTTTGCTGTGTGTATGAACTTTTAGGAGGTGGACTTTAGGTAATGAAGAGGATATATTTTTATGTTGTAACAAGAAACAGAAGTTAATTATATTTTCTGAAGAGGGATTTTTGCAAAAGCATTGCCTTAGCTTAAGGTACTGGCAAAGCATGACTTCGACCTAATTTGGAATGATTGCTTTTAGATCTTTCCCTTAGCCTATGTAATGTACAGCTGTGCTTGCAGAATATAGAAATACATTGATTCAGCATGTCTTCTTTGTCTGTCATTGAAAAGGTGTGTATGGAAGAGGGGGTGTCTATATATATTGTTTTCATTTTGCAGGGATGATTATTGGAGATTCAGTAGCTGGCATTTTTATTTCTGAGTTAATATCAAGTTCTGCCTTTTTGTGTTCACTGTTTTTCCAATAACCTTGTCTAGATGAGCTTTGTTCTCAAGGCATTGTTTTTGTGTGTACACGAGTGTTTCTGCCCTCACTTCACCTAAGTTCTCATAGCAGTTGAATTGTATGGAGCATTCAGTTCCTGTCTAATACTCATATTAAGCACTGTGGTTTTGTTAGAAAAGTCTACTACAAAAAAAAAAGTGCTGTTCCTTAGGGAGGAATGATGTGAGATGTGATCCTGGCAGATGCTTCTTATAGTGCATGTTTAAGTGTTTTGGGAACCATCTATGACAGTTTCTAGCTCCTGATAATTCTTCAGTTTTTAGATCTCAAGGGGTGTTTCATTTATCAATGAAGTCAATGATAATTTACAGTCTAATGAACAGTGTTTTGCTACTATAAGATGGGGAAGTAGAGGCACGGAGTTCAAATGAGGTTTCCTAGGTGATTCACCACATCAGTGCCAGAGCTGGAGAGGGCTTCTTTGGGGTCATTACATCCACTAAAAGTACTTCTTAATATACTGACTAAATAATTGGATTATGTAAAAACTACCATCTAGCATGTACTATCTTTTATTGTTTCTGAGTGTGTCTCAGGAGTGTTGTTATAAGCAGCAAAACAGATAATCTTTAAACTCAGAGAACAAAATTATTTCTCTATTGCTAATGAATTATGAATTCCATTGTTTCATAAATTAGTTGGTTGACTATATTTATTAATGTGAGCTAACTCGTGTCTTCTATGGTATTCCAATGCAAAAACTACTGATGATTTGTCGACACGATCTGTGATCTGAATTTCCATTTCAGATGCTGCTCATTTGATGTGGTTTGAAAGGCTTTATGTGTGGCTACAGTGCTTTGAGAAATACATTTTATATCCAGCCATAATACTGAATGCACTCACCATTGATGCTTTCTCAATTAGTAAATACAAGAAGCTTGGTACACAGTAAGTAGATTATAACTCAAAGCATGTGATTAGTAGAATATTTGGTTTTAGACTGAAGACTTAGAAATGGAATTTGTTTTTAAATAAGCCTGTAGTCTTGTCGCAGTTCGCTTTCATGCATGTTAGTTCAGAATACAAATAATCATTGGCTTTGCTGCAAGAAAAATGCAAAACTACCTTAGCACACTAAAATGTGTCTCCAGTGAGAGAGAGTGAAATTAAAAGATTAAAACGCTATATATAGATATATATGGAAGGTCTAAATGTCAATTAAAAGCAAGACACACTATATCAGGCTGCAGGTGTTTGATGGGCATAAACTCAGTGGGGTAACCAGAATTAATCAGATGAAAATGAGAAATCTAGGCTGGATATCAGGAAACATTTCCTAACTGAGGATTTTTAACACTATGCCATAGTCTCCCAAAGGAGTTATCAGAAGCTTCACCATAGAAGTCTTTTAAGGCAAGACTGAATAAAATATTAAACAGTGTAGAAAGGTGGGTAGTCCTGCATTCAGAGTAGTTTGAGAAGGGTGGGGGTACAAGTTTTGATGAAGTCTGATGTCTTAGATATTAAGCAGAACTGGCGATGCTGATCCATGGTCTCCCTGTATGATGCTTGCAGACAGCCTTTTATGGTAAGTATTTTAGTCAGTGACTTGCCTACTGCAGATATTCAGCAGGCTTAGTGACTGCAGTATCCCCAGTGAGCAGAGTTTCTGCAGTCTTTTTATCAGAATGACAGTGATGCAGATGATAAAACAAAGAAACAGCCTTGGAATGTTCCAGTAGCAAGAAAAACTGCTGGGAGGTGGGGGAGAGTTCCTCAGTATTCATAATAATACAGATTCTTAATTTCAAATACTAGATAAAAGAACTTTGATGTAAAAATTGCATGTTGATTTAATTATTTCTCTCTCTTGAGGAGCAACACAGCTTTAGGAATTACACAACTGTAAGGAAAAGGCAGCCTCTGCTTTTAGGGGTTGAAGCTTGGTCTAGGACATTAGTCAAATTTTCTGCATATTTCTCCCACAACTACTTTTCCAGGGAGACTCTCACCAGTCACTCATTGATAGCCTCTGTAGTTCCCCACTGACCTTTCCCCCCCTGCCCCAGGCACTTGGAAGATGCTACAGCCGAGGGGCTTCGAGAGTTCAGGTGTGCTGTCCAAGGTGACACTGAATCCACACTCATCCCTCTGTTTAGTTCTGCGAGGCTGGGAGAATTAAAAGTAGTCAGAATGCCATTTGTTACTGCTTAGCAGACGTGACTGAATACATGCACAGAGCAAATATGTAGGGTTAGGAAGGTGCTATTTTTACTTAGTCGTTCCTCCGAGCTAGATTGCACTTTAAAGTATCACCTCCCTCAAGTGTTCAGAAGAAATGAGTCAGACCCCCAGAAGTCTTGAGATTAAAGAAAGTAATTACATTTGTCTGCCCCTGATTGTTTGGCCTGTGGGGGAATACCACAGCAGTCCTTTCCTTCCCCATCCCCCTTGTGTCTGTGTGATCACCTGTGTAAAACCTGTTTTCTCCTTTTCCCTGTAACTCTGGTCTAGCTGTGAAACTCCCAGTATTCCTTTTCCTCTGGCTCTCCTCTTTAATACATTCTCCCTACAGCTGGCATCCAAATGCCACACACAAAGCATTCATCTTCAGATCCTACCTCTTCCTTAATTCTGTAAACCCATGAGAGATCCTGGATTCTCCTTCCTACTTCCATACACAGTGTTACTAAGGGTTGTATTTGCTGTGCTTTAATGCATAAATACTTGTTTTCTGTTGCTGGAACATTCCTTAGTTATTGACCACCCAAGGGTCAGACCTCATCATGCTATAGGGAAGGGAAGACACTCTCCCACTCTGTGTCTGAAAGTGTCTGAGGTCATACATTTTGTGTGATTTGATGTCAGAGTTTTCCTCGAATTTATTTTCAAAAGAAGCTTAACCTTGCTTTGTGATTTAAAGGACTGAAGCAGTTTGCTTCTTGAGGAAGCAGAACAGCTCCTTTATAGTCAGGAGTTTGCTTGAGCTTTCCAGACCCTGATGTGCTGGTTATTAACAGGACCCATGCTGACAGTGCCTGCCCCTGTTACCTGCCACAGAGGCATTGGAAATCAGCCCTCCTTCTCATGCTCCCTTACATCTTTTCCAGGAGTTAAAGCCCCAGGAATAGCATCTTGTGTGGCAGTATTTTTAAAGAAGAAGGAATAATGAACAAATTATTTTCCCTTACCTCTGAATGCATTATTTAATAAGTGTCTTTTTTTGGTTAAAGTTTTATCATGGTAACAGGCACAGTGACAAAAAAAACTTCCTTCTGCTCTATGATCTGTAAGCTTCCACATGAAAATTTCTCCATGTTGCAAGAATTTTCTTCTTTCTGAAGAATGAGTTACACGGCTGGTTCATATAGAATACACTGGAATGGCTTCTGTTGCCTTCAGAATCTATTTAGCTTAGTCATTAGGATTTCCATTCAGAAATGTGGGACAAATTGAAAAGAACAGCTTAGACAAAGTGGAAAATAAGGTCAGCTTGGCATTTCATTCCAACAGTAATGCCCTGCTGATCCTTTAGAATGACCAGCACTCAGAGTTGCATCTGCATGCCGGGAGATGCACAATAATGAAAAAATGCCACATAAAATAGAATCAATGTGGAAAATAGGAATCTTGCTAGGATGGTGAAAACCTGTTGAGAGCTTTCTAGCCTGCCAGGTGTCAGTCATGGCAGCAGGTATTCTCCTGGTTAGCAGCAGGATGAAGGAGAACCTTCCATGCATTTGGCAAATACCTGGCCTACTTTGTCACTCATTATACATTGAAGTCCCCACATTTTAGAAGACATAGGCGCATCACAATTTCTTTTCATCTGATGAATTACTATATAGAATAGTCAACTTTCTGATCAAGAACAATGGTAGGGATTTGAAATGTTTCACATCTATGTGTGCTTCTATCCAGAATTTTGGCAGTGTGTAATGAAACTATAAGTAAAATTATAAATTCTGTCATCAAGTGAAATTTCTTGTAATAAAAAAAAAAGAGTTTAAGATTTTTTTTCAAAATACAGTAATGTATTAATGAAAGTGCCAAGATATTTCCCAGACTGAAATTTTATTTTAAGAGGGATATAAAAATGTCTGGTCTAGATTCTTAGGTTTTAGTAGTCATTGCTACTCTTTTTAGTTCAGAGTTTGTTCTTTTTTACAGATCATAAGTGTGTGATAATGATAAGGGGAGAATGCAAAGTTGTGTTTAAGTAAAATAAATGTGATGATTTCTGATATTACTTCTATATCCTTTTAATAAAGAAGCTATGTAGATTATAGATATGCATAACAATCTAAAATACATCTGGTACGATTATTTGTATTTAAGAGCTTCTTAATTTAATGCCTCGTGACTTGATTAGGTTTTTCTCTCTGCTTTCTTTACAGCTGTGACATTATCCTGATAACAGTTGCTGGGATGAAACTCCTCCGCTCTTCATTCTGTAATCCTATTAATCAGTTTGTTACTTTGAGCTTTACTGTGATTTTCTTCCGATTTGACTACAGAGACATTTCAGAAAATTTCTTGCTGGATTTCTTCATGATGTCCATTGTATTTCATAAGGCAAGTTTTAGAGCTCCTGTGATTTCTTCAGAAAATATATCTTCTCTGTGTCACTTGGCTGATCAATACATGTTAGGACTTTTTAGGAGTAATGAATGCAAATATAGACTCAGATTGTTGGTACTATAGAGGAAAGAAAACTGTTAAAATGAAAAAAAGGCTTTGATTCAATGTTTTTTCTGGCTTTGTGCATGTTTATCATCTGCTTTTTGTTCACATGCTGCTATATAAAGTTCAGGATTGTTGTTTTCAAGAGGAGAATCCTCAATGAGTTTGAAAGAGCCTCTTGGGTCATTAGTGCAGGACTGCCCTCCAGATCAATCACCTGGTGTTTTTATCTCGGTTTCCTTTGAATGCCTCTAGTGGTTGACTCAACAACTTCCTTTGGGAAATTATTCCATTATCTAATCACCCTCATGATAATAAATGTTTTCCTAATGTCAGCCTTAACATTTTTCTTTTCCTATTTTCAGTCTGTTATCCTTGTGATGCTGCCCTTAACCTTAACCTCAGAGCTCCTTCCTCTCTGTTACATTTTTAACTCTTGAAGTGTGCTCCAGTTGAGTTTATTTAAAAACTACCAAACCCTTTCTGAATCAGTCAGGTCAGACCCTGTCTTTATTTTGAAAAGCTGTTTCACTGAAAGAATTAGGCTTAACTGATACCTTGAGGAAACATGGGAAAGTACTGAAGATTTGGAGATATTGATCCAGGGGTAACTGGTGAGGTATTTGGTTTTGTTTTTTGTTTTGTTTGGGGTTTTTAGCTCAGGCTTCTTTGCTTGGTTTCTTTTTCTAAAATGTTCCTACTATGTGTGTGAGTATGACCCAGCTAGCATCACTTTGTCTTTGAGAGACAAAAGACATGGTTCCATATTGATTGCTGTGTGTGCTGTGGAGATATTTAGCCCTTCTACACAAGGGGCATCAGCTCATACTGCTGTCCATGCCCACCTGGAAGTTTCAGGCTTCTTACAGAAAGGCCCAGTTCATTGGTGTTACATTGGGAGTGCCCAGTCATTCAGGGAAAGAATGAAGGAGAAACTAAATTCTTTTTCTGGTTTATTTCTGTGCTGCTGTAAGGGATGAGGAATGAGGAATCACAACTTGGTGAGGTAACTTGAGCTCACTCTTCTTTGCTGAACTCTTGCACTCCAGCAGAAGCTTCACCTGCTTCAAGCCTTCACCCTCAGACCTGTTGTTCTGCTTTTTCTCTGCTGGGGTGAGAAGGCAAGGGCTGGAGAGGAAGGGCAGAAGAAAAGGAGGAGAAGAGATGATACAAAGCTCTGTTTTTTAACAAGATCCGCCTCCCCCATACTCTGGGATCCTAAAATAGGACTAGAGTAATTTTTTAAGCTTCTTAGCTTGGAGTGAAAGATAACCAGTGAAAGTGATGCAGAGTTTGCTAGCATTATGACAGTTTTCAGTATTTGTTTCATTACCATGTTCCCTAGAGAAAGGGGTAAATTTCTGTCTCCAGAGAAGTATATCAGTGATGTGCATCAGTGGAAGTCCCATGTCTGAATGATGGTTTACTTAGCCCTAAAACTCTTTACAGGATGAAAAAATTAGCATGCCAGAATTGAAAGTTCCACTATTTGTTAATTCTTTTGAAAATATTTACCTCATGAGCATATCACAAAATACTGCTGTGTTTTTGTAAGAAAGAGATAAATAGTTTTTACAACAGGATTTTTTACAGAGTTACTTAGGTAGATTGAAGGTACTGTTCACAGTAGAAAGGCTCGTGTTAGCAATGAAAATAAGATAATGAAGGATGCTTATTAAACTAAGCAGAGATGTTTGCTAGAATAACTACTGCTCTACTAGACTGAAAGCTGTACTACAGACACGTTTTAAAAATGGAATTTTAGCATTAACCTTCCATCTTCATATCTAACAATGTCTGAAATTTTGCAGGTCATTAGTTCAGCAAATGGAATTGTCCTTGTTCCATTTAAAAATTCTAAGTCAAACGGTTGAATTATTTATACTACAAAAGCACATGCAGTTTCACAAAGATCATTAGAGCCAATATGAAAAATAGCATTGCAGATGATACCAATTAAGTTCCTTTTAATTTCAAATCATAAAGGGCATAAGTTTTCTTTACCCTAATTAAGGTTTGAGCTTTAATTAGCTCAGCATTGTGGAACTTAGTAAAGGATGTGATCACTTGAGGATAAAGATGATGTGTGTTTATTTCATACCATAGGCCCTAAGCAAGCCACATCCACCTTTGTTCCTAAAAGCTTTCTTCACATATTCTGTCTGTTTTCAGTAATTTTTATGTTTGCAATTATTTTTTAAAGTAAAAAAAAAAAATCTGAAATACTGTCTGTTACTGTCACCTTTCGCTATGCAGAGTTTATTAGACAGTCATGACTGATTTTTGTTTGCACATTGAAAATGTCAGTTTGCCACCCTCTTAATTAGGGAACACTAGAAGTGCCATGTCTTAGTCATAGTGATGGCAATTTTTGAGCAAGGCTACCCCACAAAAAGCTTTGCATGCTTTCAAAGCACAGTGCTAATATTTTTTTCTTCTGCCAGGCACTGGGGAAGAAAGACTCGAAATTCAACAGACATTCAGTAGTGCACTAGTCACTTTTGAAGCAGATTATATGGAATAAAACTTTGCTAATAACGTTTGGCAGAGTATTTCTAAATATCTCAGTGGTTATGCTTCCTTTGTTTTCCCCATTGTGCTGTTGATTTAATGTAATTTAATCAAATCAGAAACTCCAAATGAGCATTCTGCTCCCTGAGCAAGTTGGGACACGGAAGTCCAGATTGCTGCTCACAGATTTTCATCTCTGTTAGCCAAAACACCCACACTGAGGCAACAGAGAGAACAAGAGACTATTCAGTTCTTTTCCTCATTTTTTTTTTGTCCCTTTGGATTTTCTGTCTTTTTAACATCATAGGACTTACTAATGTGACACAGTTATTTCAATTTTTTTAATAAATGATTAGCTGTTTACATTTTGACAATTCACAGAATGTGAAAACACTAAATGTTGATTAGGAATATGCAGAGTGTGGTATTTTGTATTTCAAATTGCCTTGGAAAGGCAGCAAGATAAACATTTAGAAAAGGTTTTACTTGTTTTTTGGAATTATTGCAACTTCCCATTCAAGTGAATCAGGACTTCTCCATCTTTCTTAAACTAAGACTTTTAATGTAGTGAGCCCAGGTTGTATCCTTGACTACGACCTGGGATTCTTCTGTCCAAAACTCCTGTAGTCTATAATCTTTAAATCAGAACCAAATGGCCTTTTAAAAGTATGTGATTGCTCATTCAAAATGTGTGGGCGTATTGCTTTGATGTATATTCTGCAGGAAGTCAAACCAGATAATCGAGACAGCCTTGGTCTACATGACTCCATGTAAACTTTTCAAACGATTCAGTTGTTCTCCCTGAATGTTTTAGGAGATAATGTCAGTGCAAAGGTTAATAAGAATGTTCATATTAAGTGAAAATGGAAACCCACAAAAAACTGAGAATATATTCTTCACAGACATAGTAAAGATGGACTATATAATAGGACTTAGGAGATTTCTTTCCTTTTAACACTAGGAAAAATTCTGAGACTCTTTCTTGTAACAGGGTAAAAAAAATGTGGAGACATTAAATGGTTTGAATAAACTATTTGGAACTGATGAAAAGATGGACCTTTCTTCCATCATTTTGCTGTTTACTGACATAATATTTAACTGAAAAACTGTGTAGAGGGAAAACTCTAACACATGCAAAAGCTATGAGAGGAAGAGCATATGGATGGTTAAGTGAAGTTATAGCTCATTTAGTCCATTTTTCTTCAGTGTGATAAAAACAAACAAACAAAAAGTAAATCAGTAATGTACCCAGCACTGCCTGCCTTGGCAGATGTGTGAGATTCTTTTGAAGGATGTCTGGAGTAGTTGTTCAAGAAGGAGCTGGTATTTGAAGTGTGAAGGGGGAGTGAGTGCAAATCATTCAAACAGCAGGGACATCAGTTTGGAACTGGCTGAATGTTAACAAGGATGCTCAGGGCAAGACTTGTACCCAGCTCTTTTGCTGTGCTCTGTTAAAAATGTGGTTTTCCATTTCATCCAGTGCCACAGGCATCCTCTAAATTTTCCTGGTGGAAAGGAGTCATAGTATCTCCCTGAACTGCTTTTGGAGCCTCAAGTAGAGCTGATGTTGAGCTGAAGGAGCAAAGACAGCGAAAGAACTCAGCAGCGTGGCTGTGGATGCTCCTGGCAGTAGTATGCTCTTGGCTACTACAAAAGCCTAATGGGAGGTTCTTGCCAGTCTCTTCACCACTGGGAGCATGCTGTTAAACTGGCTTTTACCAGCAACTCTTTTATCTCTACAGCACAACTGAGAAATTAAGCCTGTACTTTGACAAATGTCTGTAGCTTCCTTTAAGCCCTAAAGAGTGTGACACCCCTACCTTACACACTCATCTGCTGCATGGATCTGAATGGGAATGATAAGACCCAGTGCCATTGACCTTCTAATGTATAGGACTACAATTTCTTATCTCTTTCACTGTCTTATATGTTACTGTCAGGTAGTTTAATGGCCTCTTAATTTGTGTGTGTAGATGAACTAATTAGCAATACAAAAATATGAAATCACCTTATATTTTTTATCATCAAGTCTTCTGAGGGTTCTGAATTTGTCTTCATGCATAAGGCAAAATAATCAAAGTAGCAGAGCTTGTTAAATTTGCCTTCATTAACACTGAATTTATTTGCCTAAGTACTCTTACTCCTGCTGAGCTCACTTAAGTATACAATTTCCCTGTTTGATATTTTTTCTTCTTTCCCAGAATACATTTTCCAGCTAATAAGAATCCAGCTAATAATTTTATAAGAATTTTTCTCTCTCTGTATACTTCTTTCTTCCATAGTATCCAAGACCACATGTTTATGAAAGATGATCCTTGTCAAAGTAGATCCAGCTAAGGCATTCAGTTGGTAGCAACCTGGCAGACCTGTGCTGATCAGGCTTAATTTTCAACATCCCCAACACAATCCCTTGGACAGGAAAGAAATTATGTGTGTCATCTTGTTTTCCTTCATTTTATGAGAAAGTGCTGCCAAGTGCATTGAACTTCTTGGTGCTTTGTTGAAGTCAAGCAATTAACCTATTGGATCTTTTGGTTAGTTGGCATGTCCCATTGATTTAGGTGCTACTTATAAGTCATAAAGCCTCACTCTTTTTTCTTCTGATTTTTCATCCTTCTCTAAATCTGATGTTTTGCTTTAAAGCTTCTGGCACTAAATTGTTAATTCATATTTTAATCCATTCCTTGCCATTTGTGCATACTGAAATCCAATGTCTTAATCATCTGCAGCCTCTTGGCTCACAGCTGTTTCCTCAACTTTAGATATCTGGCATATAAACCTTTGTAAGACACTTTCTGCTGACTAAAATACCCAAGGATACAGCTGATATTTGACAGGATAATCCCAGTGGTATTTTGCATTTTATCTTTAACTCTCTTGGGCACTGTACAGTCCATGTTTCCTTTTAATATTGGAGGAATGGTTTAATTGATTTTTCATTCAGCCTTCTGTCATTGACCTCTTTGTCACACTTCATTCCTTACACTGTTCCCAAATTACGTTTTCTCTCTTTGTTTTGGTGGGTTTTTTTATTTTGTCTAGAATGGGGCAAGTGCCCTTGGGGGTGCAGGGTGATGTACACCCACTCCCTGGGTCAGTAGGGCTCACTATGCACTGAGGACTATGTTCATGGGCATTGCTGTTGATAGAGGTTTGTTAGGGTTGTGTCCATGCAGGAACTGAAAGAGAAACCTGGAGTACTTCAGTGCACAATGTTGTGGTTTTTATGATGTCTACTTTTACCACAGAATGGTAGAATGGCTTGGGCTGGAAGGGACTTTAAATATCTTGCTTTGGGCAAGAACACCTTCCACTAGATCAGGTTAGTCAAAGTCCTATCCCCTGGCCTTGAACATTTCGAGCTATGGGGCATCCACAGCTTCTCCAGGCAACCTCTTCCAGGGCCTCATCACCCTCCTAGTGAAAAATTTCTTCCTAATACTTTATCTAAATCTCTTTTAGTTAAAAAACATTCCCCCTTCTCCTATCACTTCATGACCCTTTAAAAAGCTGCTCTTTTTTCCAGCTCTCTTGTAGAAATCCTTTGCTTTAAAGTCTCCCTGGAGCCTTCTGTTCACCAGGCTGAACAACCCCAACTCTCTCAGCCCTTTCTTAGTAGGAGAAGCACTCTATTCCTCTGACCATCATCTTTGCCATCCTCTGGATGCACTCTAATGGCTTCATGTTTTCCTTGGGCTGGGGGCCCCAGAGCTGGATGCAGTGCTCCAGGGGGTGGTCTCAGCAGAGGGGAGCAGAGGGGCAGAATCCTCTCCCTGGCCCTGCTGCCCACGGTGCTTTGGATGGAGCCCAGGCTTAAGTGCACATTGCTGGGTCATGTCCAGCCTCTCATCCACCAGCATCTCCAAGTCCTTCTCCTCAGGGCTGCTCTCTGTCCATTCTCTGAGCAGTCTGTGTTTGCCTGGGATTGCCCCAACCCGGGTTGCAGAGCAGGACCTTTCACTTGGCTTTGCTCAACTGCATGAGGTTTGCATGGGCCCAATCCTTTAGAAAAGGAAATTCCTTGAAGTGTTGACAGAAGCCATGCCTATGAAGGCTTTGCTGAAAAGGCTTGAATCAGTGCAGCTGATGAGTGCACCCCCAGCTGCACTGATTTCTTTTGTTTGTCTGGCCCTCTGCATATTAAGCTGATGAGCTCTGGTCTTGTCCTTTTCGTCCACCTTGGGATATATGTGAGTCCGGTGTTTTACAGTGCCACAGGTTCCTTTCCTGGGCTCTTGCTATGAGCTGACAATGTAGGAAGAAGCAGCATCTGCCATGAGCAGATCCAGGGCTTTGTTAGGTTTTGTCATCATCTCATTGTCAAAATCCTTATCATACTTACATCTGGTTAATGTTTACCTTCAACTGTCAGGCTTTCAAGGCTTGCTACTTAAACTGCTTAAAACATGCCTGTTTTGTACAGTGTTGGTGTTAAGTGCTGAATGCTGTGTTTGAGGAATATATTCTTTCCTCCAAGGTTTGATATCAGAGACTTGGACTGATTATATTTAGATCCTCTTGTATGTATTGCATTAGACAATGATTTTGAAGCCCACAGTACAAAGGCTTCAAGTGTCTGTAAACATATACAGGTAAAGACATCCTGGAAAGTATTTGTTGTAGGTTCAAACACAGTCGTCCAAATACACCACTAGAATGTCACAATGTCTTAAGGCATAAACATTAACAAACTTTAGTATTTCCAGCAAACCTTGCTTTGCAGGATTTCATAGGTGAAGTTTGTTTTAAATGGTATTAAATAAAAACCCAAAAGCTATTGATCGCAAAGCAAAGCCATGAACAAGAGTAAAATTATTCCACCAAGTTTAATTTCATATCCTTAAACATGTACTTACAACTTTTCCCTCTTGATGGATATTAATTTTTATTGACATACCAAAAAGAAAATAAAACTGTACCAGTAAGTATTAGAATTTAATTCTGAAAGCTGGAGTTACCAATTGATCAGAATTAGCTTGACATGAAAAAGTAAATACTCCTCTCAGAGTCTCAGTTCAAATAATCTCAAATTCTCAGGATCTAAAAAGGAATATAAAGGAATACCTGTTCAAATTGGGAAATAATTTCTCCTGCACTTGACTTTTTTAATATCAATTTTGTGTTGCATGTAGAGCATATAGCTATATATATGACAGTTACTTTTGTTTAAAGCCTATGTGTATATATAGACACAGTTTATTTAAAACAGAAAAATTCAAACTTAGCAAGAAAATGTTAATGTTTATGCATTATTTAGTCCCAGAGTTGCCAAGAAGTCTGCCCACACAGAGTCTCAACTGATGCTAAACATATAGAAGGGCCACCAAAAGCTGAGAGCATTGCATAGTCTGCATCTCACACTGAGTCATTTAAATTCAGGTGTTAATGTCTGCCTAGTTGATTGAAATCTACCAAACTGAGGAAAGGAGATACCATTTTAGTGGTGTTTCAGACTCCACAAATCTTTTATTTTTTCAGGTATGTTAACTAATTTCCATTAACTTCTAGTTTGTAATGATACTTAAATTTGTTTAAGTAGGAATAACCAGATTTAAGGAAAATCCTGGAAAAGTAAGTCTTTGCCTTTGCTTTGTTTATTACTCACTGGTGTGCCAGAAGTCTGTAGAGGCTTCAGAACTCATAGAAGACTTGTGGATGATTAGGATAAAATACGTGTCCACATAAAATAAACATGAAAGATGTATGCATGTTCTGTACATTCACTTGACAGTTGTGGGAATGTGCTGGTTTAACATCACTGAACATGCTGATAATTTAAAGTCTTTTACAAAGACTTTAAAAACTGTACTGGGTAAAACTGTCACATGAGTAAAGTTATCTAGGAATATTAGAACTTTTATGCCCCCTAAATAATATATAATTCTATATTATAAATAATATATAAACATATAATACTTTCTGCTTATTGAACTGCAAAAAACGTTGAAGATCTAATAAGACTTAATACAAGTATTCTTTTATAAATCCTTCTAAACTGGGATGCAAAAGTATTAAATAAAAATTAATCTTTTATAGATGTTTAAGGAAATGGTTATAAAAAGAGGGTTAAAATTCAGCAGAGACTATTTTTTTTTCACCTTCACTTTAGATGGGAAGGTTCCCTCTTTGTATCTAGCACTGTTACACCTCACACCCTCAGGAGCAAGTTGTTACCCTCATTCAAACAGAACTCTACTGGGGATAATTTGTGTGTTTCGCAGAACCACAGAAGGGCTGAGGTGTCCCATCATGTCCCATGGGAGTGGGTTTTTTCTAGTTTTGTTTCATGTGCCCTTAACTAATCCTTTGCTATGTAGGGTGTCTCATTTTCTTCATGCTCCCTCACAGGTCTCAGGGGCTGTGACTTGAAGGGTTACCAGTAGCAAAGAAACCATTGTGTACTTTGGCCTTCCCCGTGCCCTTTGTCACCAGGTCCCACTGCCCCATTCATCAGCAGGTCCATGTGGGTTTTTTCCAGTCAGTGTGTTGCTGTCAATATACCTGTAGAAGTCCTTTCTTTTGCCTTACATGCTCCTCACCAGATTCAGCTCCAGGTGGGCTTTGCCTTTTCTCTCCCTTTCTAATTCATTCTGTATTGTTTCTGACAATTAAAAAAAGGTGAAGGTTTTCCACTTCAGCTCATGTCTTTAGATTTCTGAAGGCTGAAATGCTGCTAGTTGTAGTTGAAATAAGAGAATAGCTGCTTCTGAGAATCAGGCTCCTCTGTTTATAAAGGCAGTTTTTAGCAGCTCCAGTTTCTTTCTGTGAGAAAAGCTCTGTGAGTTCCCCTATCAGATATACGAGAAAGTGTATTGCAAATGGGATAAAACTGGTGAGGAGCAATAGTTTTTCAGATGGTTCCAGCAAAACGAAAAAGAGAAAATGTAAAGCCAAGTCCTCCTTTCCTAAATCTTAGTGTTGAAGTTGCTAGATGACATCACCTTAAGCAATTATAGTTAGAGATGTAAAATGCTAATGGCATATTACCCTGAAGGCATTTTGCAGAACATGCCCTGGAAGCAGGGATTTAAGAGGTAATAGAGGCACTTGACAACTCTTAATGAAAGCAGTAGCTTGAAAATCACACATTTCCAGGCTTTTAAGTGCAGCATCATAAGGCTTTCAAAAACCAAGAGAGGTTCACTAAAGTGTTCTTGCCTCATGTTCTTGTGAATGGAAATGAGCTCCTTTGCCCATCTTGTGGAAGTGTTAGCTGAGAGGCAAGTGTTGACAGAAACAACAGCAAGTTCAAGCAGTGGTGAATGCAGAAGCAGTAGGACTTGTTAGATGCAACAGGGAACTTGGCCTCCATGGCCCAGGTTTTGCAAGGTGTAAACATTAAAGAACACTTTAAAATGACATATTGGAACAAGGAGTCAGAACGGTGTCCTCCTGGATTTGGTTTCCTAGCAAATGCAAAACCTGAATTTTACTTGAGATTTGAAAACCTTTTGATGAAGTCTGTGTTTTGAGCGCAGCTGGGGTGATTTGTGGCTTTGTGATTTCAATCTGTAAGAGGCAGAACTTCACTGGGTTGTGCTGCAGTTTTGAATTTTTGAGGTTTCATATGCAAGTCATTGGCTTTGTCCAGTCCTTCACTTAAATCTTTTTGTAGATAAAACTTTTCTTCCAGCTGTTCATTGTGATGTTTCAGATAAATAAAAATGAAGCAAAACAAAGCAACCCCACAGCCTGCTAAATAAGATTGAAATAAATAAATGCCTGTTTGAGTTTCAGTTCAGTTTTACTTGCCTACTTTAATGCTGCAGTCTGCAAGTCACATGTAGTATTTTTGACAGAAAACAAAGTTGGCAAGATATGAGTTTCTCAAACTGTGTAGGGGTAACCAGGCTGTGCATTGAAGGGATTGTAACAGCTTGTTTTTATCAGGGCTTTGGTGGTTTTAAATAGTATATCTGTGTGAAGTTAGTGTAATCTAAACTTTGCCTGTTGCTCCTAATTTGAGTAAGGCCAAAGCAAAGAAAGTGTGTGAAGCACTGCTTGCATCTCAACTGGAAGGTTTATTAGTTGTAACTGGAGCTAGCATGACACTGGTTATAACGAGTTGGCAGCTGCTGTCTGATCAGTTTGTAGCACAAAGACCAAAACAGGTCAATGCTACAAGTGATTCTTACTTCCCTCACACTTAATATGCAATTATTTACGACAAATCGTGGAGAAGCTCAGTGAAACATCCTGTAAGTGCATGGCTACTGTGGATACAGATGGCCAAGTGTGGTTTTGGGGTGGTGCCTTAAGGAGGGGTGAAATGAGCTGTTCAGAGAAGGTGTGTCCTCTCTGACTGTCAGCATATTTGCAAATGAAGTGTGCCCTGAACCATGACCTGTCCCCGAGGCCGGCTGTCACGGGGAAGCTTGTGTCTGTGGTAATGAACTCTCCCAGTGTGTACACAAGGTGGAGGTATGGAATTGCCACCTGCAAATGAACCATGGAGGGTTTTACATTGAAAAGGATTCCTGGAGATTGCTTGGAAGAGTTTTAGCCGGGCCAGACAAAAACCTTCCCAGATGCCTTTCTAACAGTTTAAAAATATGCACAATAACAGTGCTTGAGAACATTCCCTGGAAGCATTTTAATGTACAAGTGTTGGTACAGCCTCCATGTCTTTCAGGATGTTGGCAAAGTTTTGTTTTTCACTAACTCAAAAAAAATTACTCTAAGAAATTCAACATATATTTGCTATATGAGCATGAAATATTGCATATACTCCTGTTTCGCTGTCAACTTCTGTGTGTATTGAACACTAATGTCTATTGATGGCCAAATCTTTCCTGACAGTTTGTCAGGAACCCACTCTGCAATAGATGAGACATATGATCTGTTTTGGCCTGATGCCTAGAGAAATGACAGGGAGGAAAAAAGTATTCCAGGGAATAAGTACACATCATTCTTGAACCAGAAACTGCTACCTGCAGCACCAAGCATATTTCACAGGAAGCAAAAGTAAATTCATTGTGGTTTTCAGTTTGTACTGCAAAACAATAAAAGCTCATATTTATGCAACATTTTTATGATACCATGGTTTTGAAAATGCAGCTACAATTCATGATTAATGTCGTGCATGTGCTTACATCGTGGTAGCTTCTTCTGAGTAAACAAATGAGAATGTTGTGTTCTCGAGGCGTAAGTCTGATTTCCTTGTGCATAGCCACACAAGTCACACATTGAACTTTCTCTGTTCACTGTATCCAGTTTCTCCTGGAGTCTTCTCTCCTGTAACCATCTGACTTGCTGTCATATATAGTCGGTGAATATCAGAACCTGTTTTTCCACTTTCTAATTAGCACAGACATACTTTTGAAAGGTAATCTGGGAATTTCCTCAGTTGGTGGTCAAAAATGTACCTCATTGCAAGTTTGAATTTTGAATTAAGAATATAGTTTGATGCCTTACTGAAGTAAGACCTTAATACCCATGAAAGCTAATAATACAATATAACTTCTCTCATGTTTATTCCAGGGCACAGTTTTTAAGTGTCTTTTTCAGGTATTAGTTTTGAAACGATCTCGGTGCCTAATAAGTGACCATGTTTCTCTTTATTTCTTTTTTTTTTCAGCTGTGGGACCTACTGCAGAAGTTGCAGTTCATCATGACATACATTGCTCCCTGGCAGATTGCCTGGGGGTCATCGTTCCATGTTTTCGCTCAGCTCTTTGCAATACCTCATATCCTTTAGAAATTTGTTTTCTTTGTTCTTAAGTTCCTCTTCATGTATGCAATTTATTTACAGTTCTTAAACAAGATTTGAAATTCTTAGGTAATTTACTTTAAAATTTGAAAATCTTGGAATATCTTCTGAGAAACACAGTTTTCTTTTCTTTTTTATTTTTGGCTGCATAGGATCTGAAACTGGGAAACTGAACTCTGACTCAAACTGGTGTCTTTATTCCCACACAGCCACATTCTGCAGTTCACTTACTTTCCCAGTCCTCAGCACTGAGTTTTGATGCAGCTGGAAAGCAATGTTATAACATTCATATTGCTGGGTTTATGGCTGACTGAGCTCTCAAATATTAGTTTCATTCTCGGTTGCTTCTAGTTGGTGTATCAGATATAAATTCATTGCAGTGAGCCAATTTCTGCTGCAACTGTCCTGATTTTTTTTTTCAATTTCAGAAGCAGCTAGATTTTTACGTTTTAATGCAAATTTTTTCATTGAGATGCTGAGAAACATTCTCCTTTTTAACCTTTTCACTCTGTTCTATGAGTAGCAATATATGTTCGTCAAAACCAAAGAAGTCCTTCAGAAACAGTGTCTTTTGGTGCCTGTTCCAGGGCGGTCTCCAGGTTTCTGGATATGGGGAGTAAAACAGAGTTTAATGACCTCCAAATGTCTGTAGGGTTAAAAAATGTATATGGATTTTTGGAACAAACTTTATTCCATTTAAATTCAAATTCAGTTAGAAACTTGATTGAATACAGAAAACAAAACCATAAAACATTTTAACTGAACAAATTTAACTTTATTAATGTCTAAGGCATTACCAGATACTAACTTTTAATTCCTTCCTTCCTTTCCTGCTAACCAAAATTGTGGAAGAAGGGTTGACAACGTGGTTTTAGTTCAGACCTAGTGACAAGTTTACTTTGTATTGTTTATTAGATATACGTACTTAAGTCTTTGTCCCTTTCATCCCTCAGGGTTGGGTTTTTTTTCCCCTTGAGTGATTTCTTCCCTCTGCTCTGTTCTGTGAAACATAAACAATGCTGAGTAACAATGCTTATATTTCTAGATAGAAAAAATAAATGGGAACCTCAGACAGAGGGAAGTGCACAAAGAATAACTCCCAGAGGGAAAGCTTTAGATGGTCTGCTTATAGAAGGAAAGCATTATAAAAGCAGTGAACTGTCCTAAGAGTTTTAGGTTATTTGCAGCAAATCCTTCCAGAATTTCACAACAAAAAAAAATTCAATTTCTGTTGGGGAAGTATATATTAATTTATTTAGCAAAACATTTAAGAACTATGATTATATTTCAACAAGTTTCCCTTTGGTCATGGGTATTTTCTGCAGTGATAACTTGCTCTTGATAAAATTACCAATTAAATTTTACAAAATGGAAAGTAGTTAAACCAGAGTTTTGTTTGTTTACAGAGTTATTGCTAAAGTGATCTAGCCTAGCTTTTTATTATTTATATTTATAGTATACTTTGTAAATGCAAATCTGTCTTCTAAGGCAATGCTGCAATTAAGATAGTGGTTAAGTGCTGAAGTTAATATTCCCACAACAGCAACAACTCTGCCTCTTTGCACAGTAATTTTATTTGTTGTTATCATAACCCTGCAAACAGCAATGATGAATGCGTGTTGCAATTTACAGAGGTACTAAACCTGCCATTTCTTTTCAGTGTTAATTATTTGTGGCTCTTAATTGGCTCAATCACTTCTGCAAACAGGATGTAAATTTTTAAATTTTGAAGTGCCTGGGTGAACTTTTGCTGCAGAGCTCAGTGATATGAGTAGTTCAGCATGCTTTAATGCCTTTGAGTCTAGTGTGCAGGGGGCATGAAGGGCAATGTGTGTGGAGCTTTGCCTGGTGGAGGTTGTAGAGTCTTCGTCATTAGAAATCTTCAGGATTTTAGGTGAATGTCTATCAGGAGTCATATGGGTGTAGCTGATCCTGCTTGTGGCTGCTAGGTGGACTGGGTGACCCTTCAAAGTCCCTCTTAATCCCAAAAGACCAGGAACAGGAATGGGCTTCAGACTTGAGGATAGATCTGCAACTTCATGTCCTAGCATTTAAGTGGGTAAAATGAGATTATGCATTTATAAATACCAGCACTCTGAGAAAGTCAAATAGAGTTTGTAGTTCAAGGGAGAATTTTACCTAAACAGTGAACAGTGGAATTGGAGAGGAAAAAAAAAAAAAAGGAGTTTGTAGTTGAGATTATCCTGTTTAGGAGAATTTCTGCTTTGGTTGTTTCGGGGTTACAGCTGTTAACATCGGAAAACGGAGCCCTGTGACAGTCAATTTTCCCATCCTCTAAGTGATTGTGTGCCTGGAAGGGACCTGTAGTAATTGCAAGTAAAAAATGTGTGTTTTGAGAAACAAAGGATTTGAGCTGGCCTTACTGCATAGTTTTGTGTTAAAAGAAGAAAAAAAGCGAATGGAAGATTTTCAAAATTTCTTTCACTTACTTGTTTTGAAGCTGGTTTG
>VZTN01021223.1:0-32652 GCA_013400515.1 Erpornis zantholeuca | reverse complement strand
AATACCAGGATCTCTGGTCATGGCTGCTTCCCTTTATCAATGGCCGTGCATCCTCCCTCTCTTCTTGGCAAGTGGAAACACTGTTGAGCGAGAATACACATTGTTCAGCAAGCAGCCCTTGAAAAAATCATTTCTTAACCCCTAAATCCCCTGATTCACTAAGGCCCCTCCCAGAGCCTTCTTATCCCAACTCTCTCAGCCTCCCTTTATAGCAGAGGTAGTCTGCCCCTTTGATCATCTTTGTGGCCCTTCCCTGGGCTCACTTCAACAGTCCCATTTTCTTCTACTTCTCTTTTTTGGGGAATGGGCAAAACTGGACACATAAGTCAAGAAACACCTCTCTCAAAGTGCTGGCCATGCTGCTTTTGATGCTGCCCAGGACATGGTTGTCTTTCTGGGCTGCCAGCACACTCTTTGCTGGGTCATGTTGAGCTTCTCATCAACAAACACCCAAGTCATTCTCCCCAGGGCTGCTCTCAGGCTCTTCTCCACCCAGCCTCTATTTTTGCTTGGGATCGTCCCTGACCCACATGCAGGACCTTGCACTTGGCCTTATTGAACTTCATGAAGTCCTCAAGGGGTCACCTCTGAAGCCTGTCCAGGTCATTCTAAATGGCATCTCTTCCCTCCAGTGTGTCAACCACGCCACACAGCTCGGCGTCATTAGCAAACCTTCTGAGGGTGTACTTAATCACTAATTGAAGGAAAAAACTTCACCTTCACTCAGGCTTGAATGCATTTTTACATAAAAATCTCATCATTAAAAATCAGAAATATGAATTTTGACAATAAAATTACAAAATTCTGTATTTAAGTACTACAAGGCAAAAATCCTCATTCACCTTAATGCATGTGGTTTATTTTCAGTTTGCTTTCATTCTTACAAAGTTGATCATCAGTATCTAATAAGAGCAACATAGCAGGGTAATTCATGATATTTTAATTTTAGTGGATATGCACTAGTGTGCTGATGTTTGCCTTGTTTTCATAGAGGGGTTACAAGGGGAAAACATTTTGCTTAAAAAATGAAACAAAACAAAAAAATAACCCCTCCAAAACAAAACACAAACCAAAATTTCACCACCACAAAAAAAACAGCATTCCCCCAAATCCCATACAATTAGACAATTTCAAAATATATAATATTTAAAAAAGTGGTATTTGCTGCTAAGTTGATATTAAAACAAATCATTCCTAATATCGTAAGAATGCTGATCACAAAGCCATTTTAGAATTTTTGATCAGAAATAAATTGATTTTTTAAGTCTCCAACTGTTTTAGAGACAGGAGAATTGAACTCCAGCTTCCTTCACAATAGGAACAGAATCAATGGCAGAAGTGTTAATTGGAAGGGCCAAAAATAATCATAGAATCATTAAGGTTGGGAAAAACTTTTAAGATTATTGAGTGCAACTGCTAAACCAACATCACTGTGCTCACCACTAAACCATGTCCTCTAGTACCACAGCTACATGTTTTTATGAACGCTTCCAGGGATGATGATTCCATTTATCTGGGCAGCTACTTCCAGTGTCTGACTGCCTCTCAGTGAAGACTTTTTTCCTAATATCCAGTATTATCCTCCCCTGTAATCTACCATGTTGCAAATTTTTTGTCCCTTTGGTACTGCAGGGCAGTATTTATGATCCCACACTCCATTTGCTGTCAGTGAGCTCCCAGCTGTGTCTGCACAATAGGAGAGCTGCCATGGTACTGCAATCAAATGCTCTTGGAAATGTCTTTGTAAAACCTCTTTTTAATAACTCAACATACATTTCGGTATCAAAAAGGTCATGAAAAATAATCTGATAGCATCTCCAGTCAGTATCTCTCTACATTCTGGCAGTGTGGATCTGAGAATTCAATTTGATATTTTGTTTTCCAAATCTTCCTTTGTGTAATCAGTGTCTGCACCCAGTATATTTATGATTGATTTTTTTCCCTCTGTTCCACTTCCCTAGACATGTTGCAGACACATTTCAGTTATTCTGTCATCTTTTAACAGCTTCTCTGTGTCCCCTGTTCCATTTGTTTTCAAATTAAGTTCCTGCTCATTCTAGCAAAGGGTGAACTCCTGATCTATAACTGTGCTTAACCTGAACATCATCAGTATCAACTTCTTGAATAGCTATTTCAGAGGAAAAGGCAGACCAATGTGACACTGGAATGCTGGTTCACTGGAGATCAGGATGATAACAGTATTACCTACAGTATGCTTCTCTATAATTTATTATTACTGCCAGAGTTATTGAGGCATACAGAACAAAAATAAAAAGATGATGAATTAATAAGACTGATGGAGGTCATACAACAGCAAGCAGATTCTACCTGCTATTCTTAACCAGATATTTCTGAGACAAAACATAAGAGAAAAACATTCAGAAGTTGAGCTTGCTGGCATCATTAGCACTGATTTTTCAATCGCTGAAAAAGAAAGGGGAGAGCTAGCTAGTTTTAAGCAGTGGTCAAACCAATACTATTTCTTCCTTCCCCTTCTCATTTTCCAGCAGCAGACTAATTTGGTCAACAGTGTTATAGACTTTGTTAGCATGGTAAGGGAGTAATTCCCATGCAGTCAAAAGCATGTTTGGGGAGAAGCAGAAGCCTTCCCCCTTGTGCAACCAGAAGAAGTTGCAGATGTCCATATGCAGGAACCACTTCCTCTTTTATTTCACCAGTTTCTGCTGCTTGGCCACACCAGGCAGTACCACCCTGGATTTCTACTTCTCTTTTAGCCAGTCATCCTCATGGGAGAAAGAGAGGACATATTTGCTTGACCACACTCTCTCCTGATGTGCACAGACGGAATGTTTGTGGTATGAAGGTTCAGCTGACAGAGACAATGGAAAATGTAACAGTCCTGTCAGCTGAATCAAAGAAATTATCATACTGAGACACATTTCACAACAGTGGAGTAAACCACAGCTCATGAAATGTATTTCTGCAGAAACACAGGAAGGAGTTTCAGGGAGGCAACTTCTCAGAGGAGCCTGTGCCTGAATGTGAGGATCCATCTCTTTACAGCTGGGTGGGAAGTGAGCAGAGGCAGCTCCAGTCTCTCCAACAGGTTGACAGGATACACAATGCACAAATCCATCAAGCTCCAGCAACAGGCATCTCAAGCAAGGCCATGCAGAATCTGTGGTATAACAAGCCACCCTAATAACTGGCAAATACTCTATAATAGGTTCCTCTAGTACTAAAGTTTAGCTCTCCACTCACTTCCAAGAGATTTTAAAAAAACCTTACACTTTATTATTTTGTTTTTCTTATCTTTTTTTATACCACATCATTATGCAGCTTCTCACATGCATAGCAAAACCAAAAGTCTCTTTCTGATTTCATGAATACCAAGAGGAATGTTTTCCTAAGCAATTAGTAATCATCCTAAGACACAGTTCCACTCATAGTTCTACAAAGTCAGGATAAGAAAATATTTGAAATGCAAAGCATATCCTCTACTAAATTATCAAAAAGACATAATAGCAGGATAGTAAATATGTGGTATGTATATTTAGTATTTATTATAGAAATTTACTGCATATAAATTATAAGGAAGTGCCAGATGCATCTAATAAACATGAATGAGGAAGGTTTCATACCCCCAGAGCTATATACGATGCTGTCTTATAGGTCTCTGGTTGAAAACATTAAAATAAAAATCACTTCACCTTGTTCAATGGGAATTGGATCCTCTAAGTCTTCTATCCTGCATTAACCAACTAGTCTGAAACAAACTTCTATGGACCTATTCTCCACATAAGAAGAAAAAGGCAGTCTTTAGCAGAAGCATATTTTCTGTCTGTAGTTCTTCTACTACAGAAATACATCATGATGGATATATTACATTTTGCCCTTAAGTATTATTTTTAAATTCTTCCTTTAATTTTTAATATAAAGAAAAAGAAGATGAAAAATATGATGATTTTCCTCAGACCAACAGATCTTAGAAATGTGAAAGGGGAATGTTGTCTAGGAACAAAAAATAGCTCTCTAGCCATATTATATGTATGTAGAATGAAGTAAAAATAACATTTTCATTTCCCCCTTATCACTCAAATAGATTTTATAAAAGGATAACCTATGCTCTCACAAAGAGGGAAACAAATTTCAAGGAAAAGTGCTGCAGAATTAGCACACATTTTAGCCATTGTTGCTAGTGATTGAGAAACGGGGTAAAAACACAGGGATTTCCTCGGACATTTGATAGGGAATTTTTAGGTCAATCCATGTATTTGAGCCAATAAACAATATTGTCATATTTTTTATTTTTTCCCCTTATTTTTTCTGTGGGTTTTTTTCTGACATTTTAAGAAGTAGTTTACTTTCAGTAGGTTTTTCAGTGAAATAAATAATCACCAAAAGAAATAGACATTTATGCAAACAGTTCATATAGAAGATATCACCAGCCCATCCTCTAGCTAGCTTTTATCTTCTAAAGACAATGACAGCTTAGCATTATATTCACAAATGAAATAAAGCCAGCTCTACTCACCAATCTATGACTACTTTCAGCAATTTCAGCCACTACTTTGACTGAATGCCATTTGTCACATATCAAGAGCATTTCTGACATTCACACTCACTTAAAGGGAAAATAAGTTTCCCACGCCCATTCACTTTTCAGGCTGGGTAATAGCTTAGATTGCTTGTCAAAATGTAAAATTCCTTCTGAGCCTCTCTTTGGTGTTGATGGCAAGAAGACAGAATGAAAGAAGTGAGAAAAATGCTAAGCCTGGAGTCACTGAACTGTTTGTGTTCAGGATACACACAGCACTTGCACTGCTTACTTCGAGTCAGCTTCATGATGCTGATTTTAAAGTGAACAGCGATTCAACATAAAGCAGAAAATTAATACATAGATGAAGTTATGGAAAAAAAATATCGCCCCAAGTCTGTTTACATTTTTATGATACTATTGCAAGACCAAGCATCAAATTCTAGCTTCACTGCCTTTAACTTTCTTCATACTGGTGAAATGTAGAACTTAGGAAGGCCCAGGATCTGCTGGAGTCACTAACTTCTTTCAACAACTTAAAGGAAATAAAACCAAACCATAGAAAAATAATGGACGGCTACCTGAGCTTTTTTTTTTTTAATCTCATCTGGACATTTTCCACTGAAAATCACTTTTTTCATGTAACTGGGAAACACTTAAGTTGCAGTCAGGATAGAATTTCCAGCCGTGCCTACTTGAGAGGATGCTTTTCAGAAGTGCCTACTGCTGTAAGTACTTAGTCCTCACCACAACAATGTAGGGGACAGCTGGTGTTTTCTGAAGCATCCTTGACCCTGCAGCTGATGTTCATTGGAACTAAAGGTGCACCTAAATATTGTTAGCAAAAGAGCTGTCTAATGATTGGATCTACCATGAAAGGGCTTCTAGCTGGAACTTTTTTGGTACAAGTAAAGGACACAGAAACACTGGTGTTTGACATTCACGATATCATGTGCAGAGTGTCATCAGGTATCTTATTTGCTTGTTTTGAGCAAGCAAAGAACAAATGCAAACACCAAGTGAAAAATAGCAAGCTCATGCAACCATCAACACAAGTTTTGGCACAAAGCATGAACACTGTGCTAGGCTGTGCTCGGGAGAAACTTGCAGACTTCCAGAGACCCTCTTCTTCCCTGTCAATCCACAAATGCCTCACATATAAATCCCAACTGAAAAAAAGAACATGCTGCACATCAAAAATATATATATACTGCAGCTGCATCCCATTCTTCCAAGCTGACTTGAAGTCGTTATCTCTAGCTAATTAGCTTTCCAAAAGCCTGTGAAGTCCAGAGATACTCAGGTTATATTGTTGATAACATGCCAATTATGATGTAAATTACAAAGACACGAGGTTAGGAACTGGAAAGAAATGGACTTATTTTGTCCTTATTAGAATGGGTTATTATTAAAGAGCTGACTTAAATATGACAGATTCCATTTCACTTCCTACCAGTCTTCTGAGATGAACATCTTATCTTGAGATGCAATGTCAGGGATGTTAATTGCTGTGAAGTACAGAAGCACAGAAGTTCAGCTAGGAACACTGCAGAGCCTGATTCATGAATATGAAAGCAGAGACTGAAGCAAGTGATAAACGACCCATCTACAGCTAAATGCTGGTAATCTTCATATTGATGCAAGAATCTGCCCAGAACCTGAAATTCATGGGATTTAGGAGCTGAAGGCTCATATTATGTTTTCTGACTTTCTTTGTTACAGCTCGGTTTTAAACTGTGTAGAAACAAAATGTCATATGAAAATATGATTCATACCCCAGCTGGCAAGCACACAGCTGCCCAATTCATTTTCTGGTTTTCAGCACAGATCCGGGTATCACTGGGAGCAGGCAGTATCAAACATGCATACTCTTTGGCTGATCTCAGAGCATAACAACTGACTGGGTAAGGAATACTGCACTGGCTAAACAAGCACAATTGATTTGTCATCACTTCACAGTCAAATTCTTCCTTGCAAATACTTGGAAGCAAAAAAAATTGCTTTTCTGATGTTTGGGGTTCTATTTCTCTCTAGTGAAGCTGCATCAGGAATAACATTTTCTGCAGTGTAGGAATCTGGAGTGCACAGTTTTCCGTAGTGATGGAATTTGAACTCCTTTCTCACATGCCCTGATTTTTTTTTGTCATAAAGCCGTCATTACTGGAAAGTATGACCACCACAGAGTACTTTAAATGTGTTTTATTTTAATACCTACCCTGTAGGATCTAGAGGCAGCTGGGACCCATTCTGGAAGGGCTTGGGGTGTACATCTCTAAAGAGGCAATTGATGTCATGATAATTTTATCCTTCAGGCAGGTAAAATGATTAACAGATTAGAATTAGAATTTGTGTCCTTTATGTAACAGGCTCAAAGTCAAGCTAGTCACAGATTAAATCGTCAGCAAGGATGACTACGTGGAGCAGAAGCAGAATTCACTTTCTTTCATCATTTCAGCAAGCATCTTATCAAAAATCATGTTTTGTTTGAGCCTTTCCCCAAGTAAGACTCTGGAAAGCAAACCCATGTTAAAAATAATTATAGAGTAAAGAATTAGTAGAAGAACTGGTGATTCCCAGTGGTCTAGGGAGGACTATCAGCTTCCGAATTCTCTCAAAAGCCCATTATCTCCTTCAGCTAAAATCACCCCTCTGTAACAGATGACACAGTAATAGTGACATGGTCACGTTTCTCTGCTGAGTTTGCAACCCAGGTTACTGGAGGGACGAATTTTGTCCAACTCAGCTATAAACAAGCTTGTCCCTATTTAATGAAATTAACTGAATTTTAGGTAATTTGATTTGTGCATTTCACTCCTCATTCTGTATGTCATGTAGCTTTTCTATATTTCACATTACCAGCTAAACACAAAACCTACTGTATATTCATAAATTCTGACATGGGACCTGGGACAAACTCCCTGAATTTTGAGGTGGTGACAGTATTGTGTGAAACCTCTAGATTTCAGCTGAATGAAATACAAAAAATAGCGTTACCTCTCACAGTATTTATTCTAATAGTCACCTTGTGACTCAATTTTCAATTTATTGTATCCTTGCCTTGTAAAATTTTCAGTGTTCTATGGAATTCCATTCAGAAAATATGCTCTAAAAAGTAGGTAGGGGACATTGAGGGATGTAATGCAGATGTATAGAGCCAGCTAGGACTTCACACACAGGAAAGTGCTGAGGGGACTATAGAACCCTCTTCTTGCTGTTTCTGTTGTATCCATATGCAGTTAAACAGCTCATCACTGCAATATCAAAATCATTATTATTTGTTACAGAGTTAATATTTTTTGGAGTAGGATGGGCAAACCTGACATTCCTCAGAAGAGCATTCAGAATAAGACAACAATAAATAGCTTTTTGCTCTGTTCATACTCACAATCTTACATTTTCAAGGAATAAGCCTTGCTTCAGGTTGGGTTTTTTATATTTTCTCTTTTTTAAGAGTCAGTCAGAACTGTGGGGTGCATTCCAAGACATGTTCTAGAGATTAAGGCTAATTGAAAGCCAGCTAAAATATAATAGAATTGCAATATATTTGGGTTAGACTTTATGCTGTAATTCCCTAAACAGTAAAGGGACTGAAGCACCAGGTTACCAGTAAAGATTTTACAATCTCTCACTGGAAGTGTTTACAAACCCCTGTCAGGCATGATTTAGATAGTTTCGATACTATATTGAGGTAAGGAGATGTCCAAGACAACCTTCTGATCTCTTCCAGACCCATTATTTTTTGAATATACCTGAACAGAACTGTAAGTTAATAATTGTACTTGCAGAATGGCATAGACATAATATACATTGATATACTGTGTTCAACTAGGCCTACAGTAAGAGATATTCAAGAGACAGCTCTGATTTTGTTTAGCTTTAGGTTTTTTATTTTCTTTTCATCTGTTATATAAGCAAAACACTGTCAAATTTTTACTTTCTACTTCTCATTTTAATACTAACTCCCTTCTTTTCCTTCCTCCTTCATTTTTGCTCTACTAAAGTGGTGAAAAACTGTTACAGAAAGAAGTAAATTTTCTCCACCATCCTCCAAATCTGACTCTTATAAGAAGATATAAAACCCCAGATATTCTTAAACGTGAAAAAATTTCAGAGAAAAACTTGATATGAGATGAAGCAGCCCCTCTCCATCAGCAATCAGGTTTTCCATGTTTTCCATGCTTTCCAGCTTATAGTAAACCACACAAGAATGCAGGGTGGGATAAACTGTGCATAAGGCAACTTCTTAAACACGTTGCCTAGTATTCCCTGGTGTTCAAAAGTAAAAGTGTTTATATTCTCTCCGTTTCCACCAGTATTTTGAATACCAGTTGTTCTAATCTTTGTGAAAGTCTTTTGTCAATTCTAATTCTACTAACCCTTTTTTTCCTACTGATAGACGTTATAACACCAAGTTCCTTGGGTTAGTTACACATTGTATGAAATTATTTATTTCAAAATAGCTTTATATATATTACAATTTTTTTTGTCTTGTACACAAAGGGAGTGAATATAAGTGTTCACCTGAACTCCTTTTCTGCAACAGCTCCCATCTCCTTTCTCAAACATTATTTACTCTGACCTAAACAAAATTTCAAAGTCTTTCACTTCATCCAGATTTTAGTTTACATGATTCCACCCTCTACAAAAATTATATTCTCCACTGTATTTTCCTTCCCCAGATGTGATGGCATTTTCATACACATTGCTAAACTGTACAGAGGTTTCCATCGAGCCATTCCTAATGCCAGCTAGAGCTATATGTTTATTTTGGTTTATGTTATATGAAATTATCTTTTAAGTAACATAGATGAACAGCTCATATTTGTTCTTTCAATATGTATGATAATGCCATAAATACTTCCATTCTCTATTTTTGTATCATCTATTATTTTTGCATTTTTCAATCCCTTCTTCGGACCATAAGATTTAAACTACTTACAGAGACTTCTTTTTCTAAAAAGCTTTTACAAGAAATAGTAATAATTTAGTCATTCTTACAATGATTATTTGCTTTTACTGCAGTAAAATACCTAGGGATCCCAGACATTGAACTAGCTATGCAGTCAGAACAGAAAGAGCAGTTCTCACTCCAGACAGTTTCCAGGTTTAAAGGAAATCAATCACTTTTTATAAAATTTGGTGTTCTCAACAATAAATAAATAAGGACAAATCTACTACAGGCACAGATATTAATGCAGCTGAGGTGAGTTAAAGCTTGCTCCCAAAAACTTTTTATTGCAACCTATTTTCTCAACTCCCCTTTCCCTACTATTCAGTGCTTCCTGGAGAACTAATGACATCCTACCTAAACTACTGTACTGTGAATTTTATGTGACAGATGGTATTTATATGCAAATAAAGGTTTTCATTAATTCTTCTTTGTCAAGTTTTCATATTTAAAAATTAGAGTCACACTTGGTCAGGTTCAGGAGTTGATTTGAGAGTTTTGATTTTGATTTGAGTGCATCTTGGGTTTAAGAATTTGAGCTTTGATTTTAAAAAGGAAAAATAATCTCTGCTTACAGAAATAAGTAAAGCTGCCCTCACATGAAATGAGAAGATGATGCAAAGCTGATCATTCATGCATTTTTGTTTCTAAAGAAAAGCCACATATTTATTCAAACCAGAAGATTGCTGATATGAGATCTCAGCTTTTGAACTGTACTTTGAAATTAATTTTTTTTAGCACAAGATCACTGTTCTACACAGAATTTCAAGAGTGGTCTTTGTGGTTTTTTGCCACAAACAGGAAAACTGAAGGTGGCCTTAGAAATCACTCTGTCTCACCAACTACCAGAGCAGACTATACTTAAAGAGAGAACCAGTCTGTCCCTCCTGTCAAAGCAATGTCCTTGCTAATCAAGAATTAATAGTCAAAGAAAAGAATAAGAAAGATGGAATCTATGCTTCTGTAACCCTTAGCAGATTAAGTGGTCCTGAACTCTGATCCTTGTTTAAGGCATTGCATATGAACTTGAATTGAAAAGACTAAAAATAAGTAAAATGAAACTTAGAAAATCAACTCTTCCCCATACATACGGTTCAAAATGCTGCTAGACTTATTTTAGCGATATATTCACTTCTAATTCTACTTTTCATTAAAAAGGTAATTGTTTGCCTTGATTTACTATATATTATTTTAAACAAAGATTCACATTAACACAAAAAAATTTTATGCTTGTAATTAGAGGAATATGATCTGGACTCCCCAGTCGAGGAGTAAAATTATGATAAAAAAAGTATGTAATAAGCCTAGACAATTTTTAAATAATGACCAAAACTTTGAACAGCTAATTAAAGTATTTTCAACTTCTTTTAATAAACTTTAACAGACATGTCAAGAAATATAACTGGCTTTACTGAGAAAAGTGTTGAAGTGTACATAATTCTATTTTTTCAGAGAGGGAGAATTCCAAAAGTTAAAAGAAAAATTATATAGTCACTGGAGTAGAGAATATGAATATTTTTATCTGATGCAATGATGTTCCTAGATGTCTAAAATACATTTCCTTCATTCCTTTTGGATTCATGCAGGAACATTATGTTAAGTTGATCCTTCTTGTGAAATTTTATTTGCACCATGTTTACGGCTACAGCAGAAATACTCTTTTAACTTTCTTTGCACTGACTAATGCTCAGCATCCTCTGTGTTCACCAAGCTCTGACCAAAGGTCCATTGTATTAACCTCTGGTATCTCAGTGGGAAAGAGCTTAACCCACCCCTTCTCCACATGACTTCAGGAGTCTGATTTTTAACAACTGAAAGAAAGGCTTTCAAGCACTATGTTCACTGTACAGACAGAACTCTTTGGTTTAAAACTGGGCACAGTGTACAAATCAGGGATCACACACGAGTAAATCAGTACACAGGAAACACGAGAGTACTTCCACACTTGGGCACAGAAACAGGTTGTAAGCTCGTGCCTGCTGTGAGCAGCTCACAAGGGAGGAGCTACCCTCCCGCAGGAACTTTTCAGTGACTGAAGTCTTCTCACTACTCTTCTTTAGTATTTCGTAAATTATTATTTGTTTTTAATTTAATTTTCCTTTAAAGTATTTTTTTCTAAAGATGATAAAGCTTCAGTTAAGCACACTGTTATACAAGTTTGTTGTTCTGTTCTTTATAATATCTTAAGTGGATAATGCTATTTTATTTTCTCAGATTTTTTGTCAAATAGAGTGTTCTCACATGCAACACAGTTTTTACTATCAGGGAAATACTAGAGTCACAGAGACTCTAGACCTAATTATATAATATTTATAAAGGGAATTTGAGGCTTGTATTGTGAAGGATATTAAGGGAAGTCTTTGAGAGTGGGAAATAGTAAGATTGCTCTGGAGCACTATAATGTCTGTTATTTTAAAGCATGGTAAAGATGGGGGAGAAACACAGTAGCTATAGGCTCATATTTATAATTAACCCAGCCTGTAAAATCCTTGCAAAAATGTCAACTAAGATATTACTGTCTACTTTACTCAAATTAATTTGTCCAAACCAAATGGGTTTTTATTAAAACAAGGCTATCAAAAAATAACATCAGTTTTTAATAGACTTAATAAACATTGAACAACATTAGAATAACCATTCAGTGCTATTTTACTCTGTGTAGGAATGTGGCCTGGGTGAATACACTGAATTACCATTTCAATGTAAAAAAGAAATTTAGAATTAAGGATAACTTCTCAGAACATTAGTTACTTTCAATATTTCCAGTCTATAAAAGCGTTGGTAACTGTGTAGTTGCCTTTTGCTGTTTCATTTTCCCTACACAGGGAAATGCATTACTTTATAAACATTTCAAACCACTGATTTCATTTACTTTGAAGTGATAAAATGCAGCCATCAAGCACATAATTTGCCATAACATTCAGTGTTTCACTGTAAGTTCTGTCATTGGAGTATCATGTCTTTACATCTCTTTCATTTCACGTGAAAGGGAAAGGCCATAACCTCTAATTTTCCTAACGATGCCAAGCAAGCCAACCCAGCAGAAGAAAGGAGTTATTTCTGTCATCTTCCCCCATAGTCATTCCACAAACTGGACTTTGAGAAGGAGGAGTGGGAAGGAGGTTTAAGAACAGCTTTGAGCTACAAAGCTGCATTACAAGACACAAACAGATATAACACATCCAACTTAGATGTTACCACTGATACAAGCAGTACATTGGCTCAGTCAGCCACCTGAGTCCCTTCCAGACTGCCTGAATCCTAGTTTCTCTGAACTGTTAAAGACCAAAGAGAAAATCTATAGAAAAAAAAGGAAAAAAAAAGCATGCAGGACAGGTAGAATGTGGAAACCTCTAAAGTCATGACTGTTGTGAACTTGAAAAAAAAATAATGCCTGCATGTTGGTTACAATTTATGAAGTAAGATGATTGATTTACAGTCATATTGACATACTGACAAGACATCTAATTCACCTCTCCAGACAGCCCTCGGCTGCTATGTTGCCCTGCGTTTCCCAAAGTCCAGAGTAAGCTGGATGCAATCATCACATCCCCCAGTGGAGGTTATGGCTTAAGTGGGGGAGAAGGGGGCACACAGAGCCAGAGAGGCTGTGCAACCACACCTTTCTGTGGCAGATAGCAGACCCACCACAGCTCTGCCGTGGAGGGGAGCCTGCTAAGAGAGATAAGAAGGATTGCTCAACTGCCTTGCCAGACCCCCAAGATAAGAAAGCAACTTTTTTGGCTACGGCAAGGAGAAATAAAGCCAGGGTACCTCTAATAACAGGAGATGGAACAGAGCAACAAATGATACGACAAATATGGTTAGTCATACGTTCTCCCTTTATTATCTCAAAATGGCTGGTTATATAGAGTTCAGATAGTTTACAGTTACAGGTGCTTTCTAATTGGTATACAGTGTGAGAAAGAATGCAAACATTTTCGGTTTTAAGTCAGCTACCATGATTACAATAGAACTATTCTATCTAAAATCTAAACACACCTTAATTAAAATTTCTTGCTGCACAACAGGCTTCATAATTACACACAGGGCTAAATCTGAGGCCTACCTAGACAGCTCAAAATTCATTCCATTACACAATCATGTCCAAGCTCCCTAAGATATTCTCCCTACAGAGAAAGAAGCACACAGTCCTCTGGGAAAATTTTATGTAGATCTGTGTTAACCCATTGGCTTGTACCCCCTCACACCCACCCTCGAGTCCCCATAAAATCCCCTGTGTTTCCCCCAGACCCGAGGGAAGTCCCCGTCCCTGGCTCCCTTCACTACTGGGCCTTTGAATAAAGCTACCTTCTGCAGAATTGCCATATGGGTGCCTCGTCTCTTCTCCCTGAGCTGGCCTGGGGCAGCCTCGCAGGGCCAAGAGCTGAAATCACAGAGCTGACTATCACTAAGGGCTGACACCCTGCCAAGACAGGCTCCCCTGCTGAGGCGCTCCCCGCAGCCGAGGGATTGCTGCTGACCCCCTGGAAGGCTGTCTCTGGCAAGATACCCTTTCTTGGATGCTCTCAGCCTCCTGGGTCTGATATAGAGACCCCAACCAGCTGCCACACCTGTCTGTAAGTCCAAGACTTAGAAGGATCAATAGTATCCAAACATAGGAATAAGACATTTTGGGGCAAACATTAAGAGATGCAAGGTTACAGATGGTAGTAATGAATGCACACGTGACCGGGATAGACCAAGACATATTAACCAGTATGTCTGGGCTCAAAACTCTTAACCACTCAGAAAGGGTGAGTGTCCACTTCCCAGAGCAGACCTTCCTCCAAGGCTTCCTGCTTCCCATTGTCCAAGACACTTCCAGAGAGACAAACACCTGGGGTGTGCAAGTGAGCTGCTGCCCATGAGAGGCCAACTGTAACTCAGAAGACAAAGGGACAAAGGAGAGGGAGGAGACCATTCCCCAGCAGTGTGAGGATGCAGTGGGACCCCCACTGAGGCCCAGTCCTTCAAGCTTTGCTGCATCTCTCCTGGTGGGGAGATGCTTCCAGAGTTGCAACAAAGGTAGAAAACGTACGGCGCTTCTCACTTCAGTACTGCCCTTGTGGGCACATACATGCTAAGAATATGTGCTTCTGTGGGGCAGAGATGGCTCATTTTGTGCACAGTTGGGGCAGGTAGGTTAATGGCAAATATGAAAAAAAAATATCCTACAGGTACTATAGAACCCAACATTTTAGTCAGCAGTATAGGAAACCTTATGTTATATGAGACATTCAAACTCTGCCTTAGCTTATCTCTGCTGACTACACAGGCCAGATTTTGAAGCACATTGGGCATCATTTATGTGCCTTCTCTCTCAGTTGCTAAACACTACACATAAAAGGTAAACCAAAACAATTACCTGGAGATGCACCATTGAATTTAGTACTAAAGATATCAGCCAATTCTGATTTTCACTGGAATTGTTGAGTGGTGCTTTGTCAGCAATGACTTTGCTGCAGTGCAGGAAACTGCCAGAAAAGAAAGAGCTGATGAAAAGTAACTTGAAATGGAAAACTACCCTGCACAACTCCCGTACATGTTCATATTACGAAGAAGCAATGAGTACGTATTCAGCCTTAATAACCAAATAGTGTAATTTACAAATAAAACATGGCAAAGTAAATTTCTATAGAAATGGAAGTTCCTGTGAGAAGAGAAGCCCTCATAAATGAATATCAAGCAGTACATAAACTGCTGAGAGAATACATTTTCCATGCACTAAGAGTATGCATTTAACAGCTTTTATCTGTCCTCATGCATGCAGCTGATAGTCATTACAGTAGCATTAGAACAGCACCAGATTTATCGCATTTGCAATGTAAATTTATCACCATTCAAATAATCCTAGCACCTGTGCCTTACCACTAATAGACATTCCGTTACATTTGCAGTTTCCCCCCATCATTCACAGTTGAATGAACCTATAAGTGAAGCTGAAATGTAAATTTAAAACCACTCTTTCAGAAGTTTTGCCCTTAAAATCTGTTCAGGGCAGTCTCTCCCACTGAAATGGAAAATAACTCTTTTTGTAAGGTTGCTTGCGTAGATCAAAAATTGATTCAGGGTGGTAAAACAGTCACAAGAGCAGCGTTCACATCATATTTATTCTACAGGTGGCATCAGGCATTCATTTTCACCTAAAATGCTGGGAAAGTAAGGATTTAAACTACCTCCCTTCTTCGGGTGGAGCAGAGCAGGTTAAAGTGTACTGTGTAAAAGAGGGCTGGACTTGCAGTCTGGTCATAGTGCAAGAGTGCAGGTACCCGAGAACCCTCATCTGTCTCTGCAATATTTGTGGAGGTGTCTCCACAGACACCTATTTCTAAACCAGCCCCCAGGAAGAACTTGGTAGAACAACCAGAGGATCCTTCTCACACCTGCCTGTAGTCTGCAGAAAAATGGAGTTGTGTTTTTCTGTCTTGTACATGTTGTGGGAATGATCTGCTCCCCAATGTGGAGAAATGCTGGCAAATATTCATGGAGCTGTTTTCTCCTAAAGTTACTCTGTACTGTATTCCAGGTGAGATTCGTAGCTGTGGTACCAAGAACAGTTTAATTTAAAATCCCCTCCACTCACAAATTTAATAGAAGGATTAATGACAAAAAATAATTACATCAGCTTAATATGAGTAAGATGGATTAATTTTAATCAAAAATTATTAGGATGGCACAGGCATATTTTATGTTGCAGATTTATATGTGGTTCCTGAATGAGAAACAACAAATATTAAAAATAAAATTCATTTTAGAATTAATAGAGTGAATATTAAAGTAAATTCTTTCAGGAAGTCAGGCTACCTAAATAAAATTTTTTAAAAACCTCTCTGGGGTTTTTTGGTTTTGCTTTTTTGAGCATTTTTTTGACTGAAAATATAAATAATTCAAGTGCAAGAAAAAAGAGCATTTAAACTGAAATAAGCCAAAACCGCACTACCATTCATACTTTTTGAAAGAAATAATGCTAATTTATATTTCAACATTTCAAACTTCTAGAAGATATTTTATTCATATTTCTAAATCTTTTACTATGTAAAGATAACTTTATTACTCATAACAATGCAGAAGGGAAGAAAGGAAAGAACACGCACAGCACTGAACAGCTTTTTAGCAAAAAAAACAGGGAGAGGGGAATGGTTTTTCTTCTTTTCTGTGTATTTTCAAAAATCTGTTAATGCTATCCTGAAAACAGAATTTTTTGATTGCATAATTCTTCATTAAGTTCTTATTGCAGCCAAATATCTTCATCCTGAGTTTCATACAAATTCATTCTTCTTAAAAAGCTTGATTTACATAAACCTTTAATTGTGCAGTATCATAGCTTGTATAGTACTGTATAATATTAAAGCTAGATTCTACTTTTATGAAGGCAGGAGGTGAATTTTCTGCAAGATTTACAATGAGAAATCAAGTCTAGCAGTAATACAAACTGATACAGTGGTTCAGAGACACAATTTCGTTTGCATAATAATCTCAGAATAACACATGGTCCTTCTCCATTATTATTTGGAGCTTTTAAAATTATTTTAAAGTAATATATTAGTATAAACATTAAAAGTTTTGTCTTGCAAGTTGAAACAATTTCAGATTTACCTTTGTCTGACTTTGCTTGATGTATACGCTTGTTCTTATTGTCTAAATGCCTTTGTGCCTCATAATTGATAGGTTTGATCTTAAAAGAATCCATAAAAACATAAGGGCAATTACACCTCCAGGTATCATTCTCACACCATTGAAAATAGTATGACACAATGCTTACTAGAGCAGGCTCTAATTACCCATCCCACCACTGCAACACAAAAATTACCTTACAAAAGGGTTTGAAGCCAATGTTATAGATGCTGTGAATAGGTACATTAAATGATTTCCAGAAAATGTAGCTCAGGTATAATTAGATTAGCTTGGCATTAATAGAATAAAACCTTTAACAAGGTACTGCTGAAAATACCATGGAGTAGACTGCTTTTATGAGTGCACTAAAGACTCGGTAACATATCTGCAAAAGATTATTTCTTCACACACAACCTACTTGATTTCTTGGCTGGGAAAATAAAGATTCTGTCACTTTTCCATTTCTCTTTGTGGCTGTTAAATTCTAAAACTAATTTGGCCAGAAATGGGATGCAATATTTACTCTTATGTCATGAAGGCCAGCCTGCTTAAATGAAGACTAGTATAGCTGAAGAATGAGTTCTCTTCTGTACATTTTATATACAGCAGTAACATTGTACAAGGAATATATTTATTGCTGGTTCATATTAACACATTTTATAAACATTTTTTTAAGAAATTGGATAAAAAGCAACAGTAGGGGAAATAAATAAAATTATTTCCTTATTCCCTCCCACGCACATTTTCTGAATGTAATTTTATAATAAAGTGTGAGAGAAAGTATAAGTTGTCTCTAAATATATTCATACTTTCCTAGTAAGTTTGAGAACACTGATGAGCCATAGCTTGAACTACATCATCATAACAATAAAACCAGGAAATTTTTGGAGAGAGTTTACAGCAGCAAGTGGTCACAATACTGATTTCCTTTTCGCTCTAAAAACTGTATGTAAAATCCAGCAAATGCAGCTTTGCTTTACTTTGAACTATTCATGGTTGCAATGCATGCCTTCTACAAATTCGAAGAGCTTTAACAGAGGACACAAAGATTTTCAGACTTGACCAAACAAGAAACAAACTAAAATGTCACTGAAACCATCTGCTTCTTTGTCCTATCCCTGCCTCAACAAAAAATGAACCAGTGAAATATTTTAAAATTTATGAAGGTTTCTATATGAAGCTGTAAGTGCTTTTACAAAACCTGGATGGGCAGAAATCCCTCCATAGTGGCACAAAAAGCTTCAAATGATCAATGCTGGCTTAAGGATTGATTCCTCAAATTTTTAAGGGCAGCTTCAGGGATCACCTTCCTAAGCTGGTCCCTTCAGTTGAGCAAAGCCTATGGAAGGAGGGCAAGAGTTTTTCTGATTAGAACTTTTCCTATTCTTTAGTTTGAAGGAAAGAAGGAGAGAATTATTCTTCATTTTTATGCCCAGTTGCCACACACTTTGCCCTTCCAGACAGCACAGAGCACAGCGAGGCTGCCATCTGACTTGCATTGTCCTCCACAATTTTCTTCTCTCTTTCATTTTCCAGCTTTGGGTCACTGTTTCAAACCAATTTCTCTGATCATGACTTTCTAGTATGAAAGGTAAGAAACCCTCACCATGCTACAAGCATATTTACAGTGACTTTAAGATGGTAAATTTTAGCCTACTGAGTATGAGGATAACCTCAACGTTAAGACTTTGGAAAATAAAATATTTCTTTCATCAGGAGCTGAAGTGCAGAAATAGTCATAACTTCTTGCAAAAGTAAATAACCCGCTCAAGTAATTTGCCAGCCACTGAGTACCCCAGAGTACATATGTAGCAATATATACTGCAGGATGCCATACTGCTCAGAGTCGTGCAGGGATGGAGAATGATTAGATACAGATTTCTCTACAGGAGATCGTTAATGCCATCAAAAAATTACCCTCTGGGAAACACTGAAATCCCACACAGCTTTCCAGTATAATTCTTTAAATCTTTTCTGCATATTGTATGCCAGCTCTTAATGGATACATTTTGTGGGAAGTTTGCTAAGGGCTACTCTCTTGAGATGTAATGTTTTCATTAATCATTTCAATCCTCAGCTAAGGAAAGGGATCCTATGCTGTATACAACTGCAGCAGACTTGGACTTTTGTTACCACCATTAACTTGTGGAAAACAACTAAATTCAAGTCTTTGAGAACTCTGACCAAAAAAGAGCTATTTCACTACTATTTCACTAGCATTATAGGCATAAAACCAGACAAAAAACAATGTAGTGGGTAATTCAGTACGGTTTATACTTACTGACAAGCACAGATATTTGATATTATTTTCAACAGTTCAAATTTTTTTGATCAATATATTTGGATACTAAACCAAAACTATATTTACAGATATATAGATCTTGCTAAATCCAGAAGATGCAGTCAAGATTTCAAAACTGAAGTGAGTGACTGGGGCTGGATTATTTTATATATATAAAATATAAGATCCATAATATTTGTGCATATATAAAAATGATACATATAATGCATATACACACACACCCCAAGTTTTTTGACCTGTTACAATTTAATTACCTTTGCCTCTGAAGATCAACACTTATTTTCACCATAAATTATCAAAAACCCCTTGAAGTCACCTTTCTCTCTCTGTTCACCCCAACAGAAAACATGGGGTTTTCTTTTATGACGTTAATGGTATACATGAAGGACTTGAAAATAATTACCTAGAAAACTTGAGAATAACTTACACAGAAGTAAAGCTTTAAAACATCATCTCATGAAATCTGAAGATCTTAAATTACAGATGATGCTAACAGTTTATAAAAGTCACTGTTGATTACATCACTCACTGAAAGCTAAAATCCCAATTCCAGGAAAATCAGCACATGCCTTGACGTTGATGTTAACAGACTCACAACTTCACTCTTTCTCAGTCTGCTCCTAGTATTATTAGTAGTTACTAATTTCCTAGAACATTCTTTCTGGTACTTAGGGAAGAGCATAACGATAGATAAGAAGGTTTATTATGACTAGTATGAAATGGGTCTATTTTATTACATTCGGTCATGCATATTTCTGTGTAATTGAAGCTAAATGAGTAGACAGAATATCATGACATTTTATGATAAGTTTAAATTATATGCAAGTATTCAGGGCCTGGAATGAGAAGTTTTTTATGCTTTAAAAATAAAAATATACTAATTAATGCAATTAATAAAAAATTTATGTAGAGACAGAGAACTACATTCACTGTGCACTAAGGTGTCATTATAATAACCTCCTGCTGAATAAAACATCAAGTACATATTTTTTCTGTTGCCCTAGATGACACAGTTATCACTGATGATTTACAATTGTTATATAATAGATGCATTTCACTAATTTATAGATGCCAAATGGTCTGCATGTGGGACATTCAAAGGAACATTTTACCATCTTTTAACAGAATGGAAACAGCTAATAAGCAAAGATCTGGCTGTGCTAATTACACTTCTGAGAAGGTCTATTACCCTTTTTTTTTTCCCCCCCAACACTTAGAGTCATATTTGAGAGCCTGCAATATCCAGAAAGAAACAGTGGAGGACCTTCCATTGAAAGAGTGAAACTTTCAACTATTGTCTTTCAAACAATTTTCATTGTCATTTATTTCCCTGACAGGAAATAAAAATGTACACATACAGACAAAATAGTCCTGCTAAATTTAACTCTTCTGCAAAGTGAAACACTTGTATATATTCAGATGACTCTAAGTACCATGCTTCAGGTGAGGATCACTTGGCTTCAACAGCAGTGTCAGCTAAAACCAGGGTGGCTGCTGCTTCCCACTGTGAGGAGTCTCCTTGGAAGGGAGGGACAGGGAGGGGTCTTCTGCAGGAGCCCACCTTCCCTGAAAGTGTGAGTAGGCCAGACTCCCACCACCCAGCCACTGCCCCCCAATGCTCTACAATGCAGCTGAGAAACACAGTGGAGACCAAACAAATTTAAAGGAAAAATTTTCTAGGTTATTGTCAGTAAATCAGAATTGTGAAGTTATCAAATTTCACCCTTATACAGATAAAAACACATATTACGAGAGAGAGCTTTCATGATTATGGAAATTAGAGGTTTCAGGCCTTACACCTGAATAGTAAATAATATTAGTCTTTTTTAATCTGAACCAATGCCAATGGACATAGACACCTCTAAATAAGGTTAGAACTAGTTTTGAGTATGATAGTAATTATCTTTATTAAATTATTTATTGATGTTTTCATCATTAGCCAAATCTTTTCCTTTGTCCTTCTGTTTCAATTCATATCCATTGTAATCAGTGGCAGCCTTTATATAAAGCACTAGGGTTTAAGACAACCCATCTCAGTGAATGTTAACCAGTCTCAGTCTCCTTAGTCTTTGATATAGTCCAATATCTGCCTTTGCCACATGTTTCTTGCATAAATAAAACTTTATGAGTATTCTTTTAAGAACATCTGCCAAGATTTCTAATGGAAACTTTACGTTAACTGAATAATTTGATAAATTACATAATGCTTTAACATCTAGATTAACTATTCAGAGAATACTATTGACCTATAAGTTTGGACCTCATAGTCCAAAGTGAGGATATAATATAGCTCAAAGCTAGATAACTGACTACCTATCTTTTTGTTGCCTACTCAAGACAACTTTTTTGGATCAGGTGTAATTTTATCTAATAATGTTCTGAAACATAGCCTCCTTTTGTTCACTTAAAGTTATTTTCACAAACCATGAACATGAGGCCTTCATCCCTTTTATGTTTACCTCTACTCATATCTTTCCAGTTTTCACTCAAATCTCATTCTAATAGTTTTTTTTTTATACTTATTAAATATTCTGGTTTCTACAAAAGGTGAGCCCTCAAAAAACATTGTCACTGAACAAAAAATTAGGAATTTCTCAGTCTGCATGAAAGCAGAGTAGGGTAATCTTTGGCAAGGTTTCTTTTACAGACAACGTATTTTCAAGGCAATGACAGCAATGCTGGAATCCACCAGTTCATTTTTTTTCAATTCAAATGCAAATTTAGAATCTGGCAAGTTTTAAGGTGCATACCCAGGATATATCTTACTACCGAACTTCTGAATGGGTGAATAGTCATAAATTTTCCAGAGGTCATTGTGTTTGGTTTGCCTGTATTTTTCAGGAGTGCTGACAGCATTCAAATATTCCTACTGGAAGAAGCTACCATTATACCAGGTGTTTTGATTGATTTTTTTTTTCCATAGTAGGTTTATGCCCACTGTGTCCAGATGCCTGACAATATGTATGTTGCCTTGAAAAAGAACTAGCAAAGAAAACAAAAAACAGCCAGCCAAATGTCAGACCCTGTGCCCAGTCCATGTTGAAATTTTTGCTGCTCAGATGTGAGAATGATTTCCATCTGTTCCTGTGTGAGATAAAGATTTAGAGCTGCTGGCAATGGGGAGCCTTTAAAAAAGCCAGCCCACGCCAGGGCAGCTTGTCAGTGTGCATGGATGCAAGTGATCCCAAACCTGAATAATGAGCACAGTGGAAGCTGTCTGTTATAAACCAACAGGCTTCTCATTTCTATCACAACTCATTTTCTGCACTGAAATTTAAGCCCTTTGAATCTTCATGACACAGTGTGGTGCCCTGGGTCAGGATGACAGTGTCTGCCAGCTGGGGACCAGACTGCTGTGCCAACATAAGCAATTACAGCAGTCCCCCTATGTCCAGCGTTGTTGTTTGCACATGCTGAAAATGAGCTTACCTAACTCAAGCTTGGATCCCTGGGGTGAAACAGCAACAAATCTGTCTGATAAACCAGAGAAGATTTTGCTAGTGCCTAAGTGCGAAGATGTCACAGCAAGTTCCCTAGAGACCCGATTTGTCCTTTGTTTTCACAGAACCACATTTAGGTTAGGAAAGACCACTGAGTCCAACCTTTGACTGATCACCACCACATCAGCTAGACCATGGCACCAAGTGCCACATACAGTCATGTCTTGAACACTTCCAGGAAGGCTGAATACCTAGAAGTCCATTCCAACATTTGTTCAACTTGAACCTCCCCATGTGTAGTTGAGCCTGTGTCCTCTCATCCTGTCCCTGGTTGCCAAGGAGAAGAGGCCAACCCCCACCTGGCTAGAGTCTCCTTTCAGGGAGTTGTAGAGAGCAATAAGTTTTCCCCTGAGCCTTCTCTTCTCCAGGCTAAACATCCCCAGCTCCCTCTGCTGCTCCACAAAGGACTTATTCTCTAGATTTCCACCAGCTCCATTGCCCTTCTCTGGACTCACTCCAGCACCTCAATATCCTTCTTGAACTGAGGGGACCAGAATATGTACCAGTGCTGAGTACAGGGGGACAATCACTGTCCTGGTCCATCTGGCCACATTATTTCTGATACAAGCCGAGATGCCATTGGACCTGCAGTAAAGTGAGTAGTTTCTTCTCCTTCCACCAGTCTCACTTCTTTTTCCATCACAACTTGAAAATTGACTTTTATTTTCTAACATCATGGGTCAGAAAACAAAGAAGAGACCATGGATTTACCTCATGAATTCCTGAGACATGTAGTTAAGCCCTTAAATAAAAATATGAAAAAACAAAAATCTAAAGATATAGAAAGATCTGAACAAAATCTCCATCATTGCCCCTGAGCTGAGACATGTGGTAGATAACTTTGATGAGGCCAAGTACTTCCCAACTCCACAGTGCCATTTGAAGTCTGTTTTGACCATAAAGAGTTTTACTGGCTTAAAGAACATTACCAGTTTAAGATTGCCTCTGACATTATAACTACACCTGCAAATCTGCACGAATTTCTATGTATCCTCTTTGTCTCCTGGTTTTCTACAGACAGCACTATAAATAGGTGTATTGAAATACAGAAGAGCATGCCTGCATTTAGAGGACAAGCAGTCCTCCAGGTTGCCAGAACCAGCACAGATGTTCTGGGAGAAGCAACAAAGAGCAGTATTCCCCCAGAACACACCATGGAATCCAAACATGCATTACTTGATGGTCAGTAAATATCTGTGAGCACATAGCTAGTGTGCTGGCCATGTTATGTTTAAATAAAGTGCCAATTATGTTCTATGAGATATTAGAGATAATAAAGAAGCAATCACATATACACAAAAGTGAAAAATACTGATTTCTTTTGCATGCCACTAACACCCTACACTGATAAATCATTTGCTGGAAGTCTTGCAGTTGTCATTTAATAACTCCAGTGACATGCAGGTATGAGAAAAGGAGCAGAAACTCTAACTGGGAAAATCAATTCAAACGGTATTTTGCGGGGGTATTTTGTTCATCTCAACCTTTTCAATCTTGCTGTTAGCCTGGGCTGAGTCCAAAGGCAGCTCTTCTTTCATTGATCCACAAGCCTTTCCTGGAAAATGAAGGCCATGTTCCACACTGGCTAGTTATTTTTCGACTACAGGCTTCAGAGTTGCTGGCAGAGCTGCTTCTCCCCTGCCTGGGACACAGTCATTTCCTCATTATTCCTCAGGCATCTTTAAATGGATAGGGTTGAACTGATGCCTCAGTGTTGGTTATCTTGTCTACAAACATACACTTTTACAAACAACTCTGAAAATTAAAACTTTACTTCCCAAAACAACATCCAAACTTGGCCACTCTGTGCTAGCACACTGCACAACAGTTTAGTGCAGTGCAGACAATTTAGTGTTGGAGTTTTTCAGGAGCTTGCCTGCGTTCCTCCTATTCCCAGAAATTGGGGAGAAAAATGAAGGATGAACCCAACAGAGCAGTGATGCTGAGGAAATGTTCAAGATTTTCTCATCTTTTAGTGCTCCATCAATGTCCAGAACAGCCTGTACTGCCAGCATTACCCACCTGCTATGGGAGGATGACAAAACTGAGATTTCTGATCTGGCTATTCATCACCTTATGGAGTAAGGTACATTTACTCTTTCACGTAGGAAAAAACCCACTATCATAAAATAACGTATTCCTGAACTTGAGACAGCTTCATACACCAGAGTGTGTTCTTCACAGTCTGTCTAAACAATATCCAAATTGTTGTTGTTCCCCTGCTGTACTCAAAGTCATTGTCACAGCTGCAGCATTAAATAGCCTCAGGACCTGTAAAATCCCAGTAATGTTTTAGGCTTGAGCCAAAAGTTTGAGGTCAGAGAGGTTTTCTGTCAGGGTGCCAGGATTCCCTTGGAAAAACAAACAAACAAAAAAAAATAGAAACGGAAAAAAAATATTAAAGAAAAAAAGAGAGGAAAAAAAAGGAGAGGTTACGAAGGTTTGGGGTACAAATGGGGTTTGGGGTACAAAAGGCAGGAAGAGCTCATTCTGAGGATATAGAAAAGAAGAAAGTGGGGAAGGAAGAAGAAGAAACATCATCAAGATTGCTGAGTTCGGAGAACTGGACCTCAAGTAACCTGTAATAGAGCAGCTTTGTGGCCTAGATCCTCCAGTGTAGCATGAAAGGGGAAACTTTCTCAAACCCTTGGTGTGTCAGCACCCCAAAAAAGCCAAGACTGTTGTGCCTGTCCATGCTGCCAGGACCCTTCACTGAGAGTCCTGCTGGATTGGAGGGTGGTTCAGGGACACACTCCAACAGCATGAGGGACACCCCTTCCTGGGACTCCACGCTCAAGTGCCTGCAGGGCTGATTTCAACAGAGCCTGGCTGTGGTGTCTCTGCTCCTCTCCACCTTCCATTTATTCCTCCTTAGCATGTATCGTGTGGGGGAAGCCACGCAGGCTGACTGCATCCCTTCCAGGGAATAGCACTTCATCCTATAACTTCCATACTGCTTGTCTTCTGTTGGAATGCAAATATAACTTTCCAGTACTCTCTGATTTTTCCCCCAGTCATTTTCCCACATTGCAGTGGGAAAAAGACCTGGGTCACAGCTTCCGAGGGATAAGGGGGATAAGGGAAGCAAAGCATTGCAACAAGACCATGCTGTTTTTACAAGGACAGCAGTAGTGGCAGGGGGAGGGAGGAGAGAAGATTTTAAAATGTGAGAAAGGAAAGTTTTTCCTATGTGTTTCCCCTTTCTTCTAATACTACAGATAGTTCTCTCCTTCTCTGTCTTCAGTCCAACTTCAAGATAGATATCAGAGCTGGCAGCACCTATTTTTAGAAGCTTCTAATTTAAAAGGGTCAAAAGTTACTAAATAAGAAGGATTAAGTACAAAAGATGTCCCTCCTAACTGTACACCTTGGAGATGGACAAGATCCTATTATGGCAATATTAACCTTGACAACAAGTTGGGAGTATTCACATTCATGCATAGGGTATTTTTCTGTAAAATATTTCATAGTTTCTAGCATTATATTCATGCTTCGCCTTAAAAGAGACAAAACCCAAAATATCGGTCCCTTAAATTTTTGTATACAACAAAATGTCCAGGCTAGTAAAATAAATTTTGAGAAACATTGAGAGTGTTTTGCAAACCTCCCCCTCCACCCCACCCCCACATTTGATAACATAAATTGAGTTGTAGTTGAAGGCATTAATCAGTTTTTCTACCCTATCAGTGATCTCAAGCCTTACACTTCTGACAATCCCTGAAGAAAACACAAGCTGAAGCAGTAAATAGGAGGGTTCCTGCTCAGTGAACCTTGATTCAACTCTAACAGTTCAGGGATCCACACCCTACTCACAGGCTCCCACCTGTAGCACTCCTGTGTTTAAAACCATTTTCACCTTTGCTGTTTCTGACCTGGCAGAGTTTGTCAGTCCTCTTCTGCACAGTGTGGGTTAGCACGGAAAATATTTTCCCACAGCTTTTAGATAATTGCTGCTGTAGTTACTTGGAGAGCACCATCAAGGGTTATGACAAATGAATCATTTGTACTACAGTCTTTCAAAGATTTGGAGTGTTTTGGTTTTATCTTCAGATAAGACAGACTTCTATTCTGAATATACCATAGTTATTTCAGAAAATATTTACTCTGAAAACTATGGCATTCTTACATCTGTGGGAGACATTTTACTCGGCACAGACATCAAGCAAAGGACTAGATATGGCACCTATGACAAGCTCAGGAACTTGCTCATTCTTGCCAAATAAGTTAATTAGTTGCAGGCATTAGTAGGGAGTTCAGGCACTTCAAGACATACAAACCATGAAGCCCGAGCTGGCTAAACAGCTGATGAGGGACAGAAGAGGCTATTAAGTGATTTCAATGAAGATTATCAGAGGAATCCAGATGTCTGGAATTTTTCATTTACTGGTTCACAAGTGCGTTACAATGCATACAGTGGATTCTTTTCAAGATAAGCTGGCACTTTATTAATCCTATCTTTAAATTGCTATTATAATTTTACTTCTTTACCTGTGTTCAAAACACCTTGATGACAAGTAAACATCCACTTCTTGAGCAGCATAAAGAAAAATATATTAATCACAGAAAGAGACTATAATTGATATTATAATTATCCTTACTAACATACTGATCAGTGACAGTTGTCATAGCAAAACAATTTCCAAACACTTAGATAGTTACAGAAAGCATTATTTTTGGTAGCATAACTTGCTACCAAACAGATTCAACACTTGAAATTTCTGTGAGTCACTGACTCTTTTAATCACCTTTTTTTTCCTACCCATGTAACTGACTAAGATAATTTTAGGGTATTAAATTAGTATAAATCAAGGGTTTTCTAAATGTCACTACCCTTTATACTTCTTATAAGAAGCATCTGAATTACAGTTGTTTAACATGACTTTTGCTTTTTTCTAAATAGATTTGTCCAAAAGATCTATGGTGGTCAAAAATAACCAGTATTTTAGGTAAATATTTTCCTCACCATTCTGCATGCCAGCCAATATATCAGTTTTGATGGAATGCCACAACCTTCCAGTTTCCTCTTTTTTTTTCTTCTCACCACAGTAATCAAGAGAGACTTTCCCAGCATAGAGACTTTCCCAGCATATCCTTCAGAGCCAGCCTAGCTCTTTGTATATCCCTGAAAAGCAGATGGTTGATGGCTTTTCTAATCTTGTTTCATAGAGTCAAAATAATAGAAACTCTGATTCACTGCCAAATGAAGGTCATGGAAGAGCTCCTGTTAAGTTCAATAAGCATCAATACTCTAACATTTCTCAAGAAGCCTGAAATTCATAATGTACTTAAAGTGTTTCTTTATCTCCCTTTTCCCCCACTTGTATTTTTGTGTCACTGAAAATAACAGTACAAAATGAGATTAGTAACCTGAAATTAGGACTAGCTGGTTCAAGGCCATATGCCTTCAATTAGTAAGCATATAAAAGTCTGGTTTATGCCTGCTTTCATTAGTGCTACTAATCAGGGATAGTGCTGCTCATTGCTGCAAAGAGAATTCTGGATGTAAACAATTTTTGAGCTGAGACTGAATAGATAAGGAATTATCCACAGCTCTATCAATGTGTGGATACATCCTGTCTTTCGAGGAATAAATAAATGATGCTGATTAGCTAAAATTGAGATATTTAATGCTCTGTTTCCTAGGAACAGAAGCCAGTTTAGGACATGATGATCTAATGAAGGTTTTATAACCCAAATAAGCACGTATTCCTCCCTCAACATTTCTGTGGACGGGAAAAATATATATGTGCATTTTGTTCTCAACTGAGCATTTTGTAAATGCATCAGTGTTGCCATGTCCCACCACAAAGGAGATCTTCAAACTGCAGCAGTTTTATGTCTGATATTAGACCTCAATACCTGAAGCATGTAATTTTATTAAGGTAAATACATAACTAAACATTAATTTCTTATTTCCTACAAACAACAAAACCCCAAAGAGCTGACCAAAACCTATATGTAGAAGTAGAAAAATGTGGCCCTTGTCAGAACAGTTGCATGTTAAAGGGCTCTCCAGAACTCCTTCTAAAATATTTTCACCCTTCATTTGAAGCCGCTCTAAATGAGAGTTACATTTACTACCAATGCCACCAAAGTTCTAAAAATATATGGATAAAAGCTCTCAGCTGAAGAGTGCTTTATACTCTGCTATCCAGTCAAGATGCACTGTAGTCCTTGTTCTTCACCAATGCCAAATACTTGGTCCAGGCTCTGAAATACAGCTCTAAAATACTGGCTGTTCATTCTTCTGAAAAAAACAAACAAATAAAAAAAATTCAAAGAACATAAAACTGCTAAACATTGTTGTGAATGGTAAAGTTTTAAAAAGAATTATCAAGCACACAAATAAAATTTAAATAAGAAAAATCGTTCACCTGTTCAAAAAACTAAAATCATTGTTCCTGCTATATTTTATTATTCTTTTCTCTCACCATCCTAACCAACTTCTGATTAAAAATAATCTATGAAAAAAATGCTCTTAATTTCAATGCCTGATGCAATGCTCATTTAGTCTTATTTTAATATAAACATACAATTGCTGGCTTGAGCAAGCTGTTTTACATCCTTACTAAGAGGTTTCTTTGTGTGTGGGTAGAGGCTATTTCTGAATTCCATGTTTCCTTGTTCGTGGACAAAGAAATTTTGAGCAGACTCCAGCCTTAAGAATAGTGAAATCTAAATTGAGGCTGTAAGCCCATCCTTTGAAGTATGCTTGAATATTTCAGGCTTGTAACTGTTAGAGGATCAAGCCCTAGTTAGTTTGGAGAGCATATCATAATCACAACATCGATTAGGAACCGCCAAGTTAAGGAGTACTGATTTTTCCTGAAAAGATGCTCAGAGGTGATTTTATCTAACATTTATTCCTCACTACAACCATGACTTTGAAACAATGTAATAGCTTTTACAGAAATTTAACAGGAGGGAAGAGATATAGAGATATGTTCCTGAAAATTTAATTTAAATTAGTGTCTGGACACAAAAAAACCCCAATTATGCAAGCAAGTCTCCTACCCACCTATAAGGCACATGAGAAAGTACAGCAATTCCGCATTAAGGTAAAGATCAAGTAACAGAAGTAATTTTTATGCCAATATATACCTTCAGGATGCCCTCAATAAATTTCATATCCTTAGATTTTGTTCAGTTTATAGTTATTCTGTAAATATAATTTGTCAATTTAATTTTGTAAGATTATTGCAAAAAACTTTCTCACCTCTAGCTAATGAATAAATGAAATCTCTTAAATTTTGACACAGATACAAAATGTAAGGAACAATCACCCCATTGATATTACTTTGATTTCAACATATAAACTGCATTTCATTAGTAAGTTCTTCTCATAATGTTATTTTTATTGATGATAACAATTCAATATATGAACAGTACTCAGGCATTCTTGAGCCATACCAAGAACATGGGTTTTTTGGATGAATGTCCAACAGCAGTGAACAGCAGCCCCAGAGTCCCCCTTCCTAAAGTCTCTTTTATGTGTAGAACCTCCACAATAAATATATACTAAGGCATTATTATATGGGGAAAAAAATTAGTCTGAACACTAAACAAGTAGTTTGCCACAATTTTTCCTTCATTGCAAGACTCCTGGAAAATTTATCTCTTAAATGTTTGGCTAGATACAGAAAGCTTACTGCTCTCCTCTTCACTGTAACCTCTGTCTAGAAATTAAACAAAGGTTTTAAGCTATATCCACGGTTTTCTAAAGAGAGAAGACAGGAAAAAGATTCCCAAGGGGAACTTTCCTGCTATGTAGCAAAAGTAAGTAAAGCAAACTCTTATCAATAGCTTGGGAGCTGCAGGAAAATGTGTATGGATATTTAATTAGGATTTCAGATCCCACAGAACATAATACTGGAAGACAGACCTACATGGAAGATGGCTTTTTTTCATTTGGTTGTTTGTTTTGGTTGGTTTTGTTTGTTTTTTTCACTACCTCCCCCCATTTTTCTACCTGGGATTCAATAACTTCTGGGATGTAACACTTTCTGTAGTTGAAAGGGGAGTGCAGCCCCTATAGTCCATGGAGTTCTTTGCTTTCACAGTCTGTTAATTAGCTCAAAGCTTGAGGGTAGTATATATGATGCAAATACTACAATCAAGTCCCCAGTAAACCCACTTCACCTGCTTAATGTCCAACAGAGTGAATGAAATTAAGTCCAGAATTGGTTTAAATTTAATGAGGGACACACATGTAAAACTTCTGTAGTTCACCAGCAACACCTCGAGGTACTAAATCATCTACTAAGTGCTAATTTATTAGCAGAAGCTACCTCTAACAAAAGCAAACAACCACATGTCAGAAGAATGTTGAGATTGCAAATGAACTTGTAACTCAAAGTCTATGGAAAAGCTTCCTTTTTATAGATCCAGTGTACGCCTTCTGCTGAGATTTACAAAGTTAACCTAAAAGTGACATGTTGAGAGCAGCATTTGAATCCAATATCCTCACACTGACGTGGCAATGAGGATAACCCACATCCTGTAGGCATCCTATATGTTAAGAACGGAATTTCCCATGAGAAGGTAAAGTCGTCTAGTTGGGTTTTTTTTCCCCAAAAAATGAGTGTGAACATTGCACACATGTAGACAGAAGGGAAAAGATTTAAGGTCAATCTGAAAAAAATATTCCATAATGGTTGCTTGTTTGTTTTGGAAAAAATTCCAAGTGGAAAGAGCAAATATATGATGTTGGTCACCAGCTGTCAAACACAGTCCCTGGAAGTTGGTGATACTAGCACATGTGTGTGTGTGCATGCATAAGTGGTCACATTACTCAAAGTGAGAGTGTATTTTGTAACTGAGGGAGCAGATTCTCTTTGGTAGAAGGAAATATGAGAGCTTTTTCAAAATGAATATAGTTTGAAATTCTGCTGGTACTCTCCCACTCTAACAAGCATCCAGATCTATGTATCACTGACTCTACCCTTCCCTTAACAGCCTAGTCTGTCAGGCAGAAGATGTATCTGCTGTTCTCTTCCCAACGTTTCTCCCTTAACTTAGTTTTGCACCAACTGCAGCCTTGAAACAAGCTCTGTCTGGACTGCCCATCCCTCTGTAATGGATAAGCATGGACCCAAACTGTGCGTCTTATGTTTTCATATATGTGTATATATATACACACACTCATACACATATATATATGTATATGTGTGTGTATATTTTTTTAATATATATATACATCCACATCCATTGACGCACATTTTTGTTGAGTACATCCATGTTTATGCTTTCAGTGTCTCTTCTAGAAGACAGTTCTTCAATAAACTGAATCACATCACTGGAAATATCATTTAATGTACTCTTAATGTGGAACTATCTCAGAATAACATAATCCAAAACCCCATAGTTTTACCTATACCAAATTAGAGTGGTGGTTTATTCAGCAAGCTTTACGTATGCACCTGCAAAGGAAATTCAACAGTGCATATTTTAACATCTGTAAATGTTTAGTCTAAGTTGAATTAATTAGGAATCATTTTTCTTCATTGAATCCTTTTTAACAAGAAATTTGAGATTTAAAGTGTGTTTATTTTTGAAATGTCATGAACTATCTAAAACAGTTAAGAGAAACCATTTCCACACATTTGTATCTAGGGTCAAATTTGAAGTGACAAGTGTTACAAAATAAACTTACTTAAAGACATAGAGATAAATCAGTCACCATCACAGGTACTGTCATAGCAAAAGTGCTAGAAGATTATATTAGCAGGAATAGCTTTCCATGAAGAGGAATTAAAAGTTAATTCATTTCTTTCCTTCCTTCCTTCCT
>VZTN01021222.1:76966-122698 GCA_013400515.1 Erpornis zantholeuca | reverse complement strand
TTAATCCCATTTTTCATCCAGTAATTTAAAAGAGAAGCCTGCTGTCTTCCTGTTTGTTCCACATAAATGGGAAAACATGCAAGTTAAGTGTTTGGATCATTGCCAAGACTGTAAATGAGCCCTGCAACAGCACTGATGGAAATCATAGCTGAGAGCAGTCTTGTGTATTGGTCAGAGATGGTGTTTCAGAACTTAAAAATGATTTGTGAGGGAAGATGGTAGCAGTGGAGTAAGCCAAGAATATACTGGCTGGTAACTTGTGCTTCTGTCGTTTGATTGCATCAGATCATATGCCCTTTCTCTAGGTAGTGGGCATATCTTTTACAAAGAGTAGCAGTCAAAACTTAGCAGTTTTCTGCTGAGATTCTCTATTGCTTCATAGCAAGGTTTTGATCATCACTTCCTTACTGAATTCGATCTCTGATGTTTCTATCATTCACGTTACATGCAGGTTTTTGGCATCTGTGACAGAAAGGAATACATCTATACGTGTTTATATATGCACTAACTTTTCACAGTTCAGCTGTATAAAAGAGGGAAATTTAAAAAAAAAAAAGGAGGGGAGGAGGGGAAGAAAGAGATTTTGGAGAGCAAAGCCTTAAAGGAATGCCTGAACTGGCATGTCCTTCCATGAATTGTAGTGTATTCACATCTGGGTTTTGGTCTGTGGAAAGCATTAGATAGTAAGACATCCTACAAAGCCAAGATGGGATAAGAGAGCAGAAAATCCCATGAAGTAAGAAAGGTTTTACAAGCAGGGAAAATCAGGACACAGAAACCACTGAATAGGATTAGTCATGGATGTCCATCCTGGCTCTTAGCATGATAAGAAGAGATTTGTCAGTGGGAGGCAACAGTTGTCTGTCTCTGGGTTTAGGAATTGTGTTCTACACCTGTGTTTTACACAACGGTGTCTGGACAGTACAAGTCAGTTTTTCCTTAGGTACTGAATATATATTTTTAGCCAGCTGCTGAGCTCTCACAGCATTAGAAATGTCAATACAATTTCAGGGTAATTAATAGTTGAGAAAGTGAGGCCCAACAGCTGACTGTGAGGCTGGCCAGTAGTTTAGAATCCAGTTGATACTAAACAAAATTGTTTGGCTTCAAAGTTTTAAATTTTGCACATATGGACTGAGCAGCAGATGGAAATAACAGCCCTTAAAACTTACATATTATTAACCAAATTAGATTATTGAGAGTTTTTATAATTGACTGTTTACTTTTCTGTTATTCTGTACATTTTGCTTTGTGGACAGGAAGAGAGGTGCCACAGTTTCTTTTCACTGGCACTTGTGCATGTACCAGTAAATGTTTTGGATTGCAGAGAAATTGGTGGAGCTCCTATCAAGAAATACAAAGGACAGCCTTCTTAATCATTTGTGGTTAGAATTAGATTGCTTTCTCTGGCAAGTTAAAGTGCTGTGTAGCTTGTATCTCTCCTTGTAATACTGAGGTGAGCTGTGTAACACTTTCAAGTTAAGAAAATCCATTTTGTCCATTTCAAAGAAAAGAAAAACCATGAAGAAGGAACTGGGCTCAGAAACTTTGCTTTGCTCTAAAGAGAAATGCTAAATATCTAAAAAAGAGTTTCTAGTGCAGGACTGTTGTAATTCATAAGAGTAGTGCGCCCTTTTTTGTTGTCACTACCTCTAGTATTTATCCATGTTATTCAGCCTCTATTTATGAAGGACTGAGAATCAAGGCAAGATAACATATACAGAAAACCGTAAAATTGCCATTACACAATGGTTTACTTGAAACACTTTTTGTAGTAAAATCATCTTCTGTAAGAACAGGATCAAGCTCCTGATTGGTATTTTATTTATAAAACAAAAATGCAAACAAACAAACAGAAAACCCTACAACCTTGGAGTAAGGTGTGACATCCTGTCGTGAAATACAGTTTTTCTGCTGAGAAAAACATGTATAAAGGTGCAGTGCATTTCAATGTATAGACACTTTTCAGTATTAATCTCAAAATGTGGAACAGCTTATTTATGTCCTTCTTCAGGAAAATGTCACACTCACATGTGGACAGACTGTTCTGTACTTTGCTTCTAGTTCACACTCAGAAATGTTGACTTACCTTATGCCCCAATTTCCTTGTGAAGCAGAGAACAGTAGTTCTGAGCAGGGCTGTGAAGTTGTAAGGAGCAATACATTAGTGTTAATGTGATTGATATTTGCAATTGTGATTGCTGGTACACTTATCCCAAGAAACTCATACTATTTCAGACCAAGCAAAACATAAATTCTGGTACTGGAGGAATTTTATGCTTTGAAGGACAGAAAAGAGTAGCTGCTTTCTTGTCTTCTGTGAGGCAGGAGAGATTGGAAAGATAGACAGCAGGGAGGGAGGGCATCTCCAGACACAAAAGGCATCACACCATAGTACCGCTCACCACATTGCCCCACTCACCCATTTACCCCTGGTGGTTCACATCACGTTCTCACTTCTCTTCAATTGGACTTTTATCAACCAAGTTAGGTTGAATTGGGCTTTTAGTCTTTTATTTTTCCTGCTGAATTCAGGACAGGACAAGCCTCTCTTCTTGAACTGGGGTTAATGGATTGGTTTTTAGGTACTCATTATCAAGTGACTACAAAACACTTACTGGAAATATCCTCTGCTTGGAAATCCTCATGTCATGCAGTAATTAATGGCCTGTTTCACATAATGCTTATCTATCTGTGCCACTTAAGTAATAACTTGTATCGTATGCATTTTTCCTTCCTCTTTTGTTATATTGACAGAAATGAATGCAAGGACTGATTACAAATCATGCAAAGCTTGTGGCTAAAATATGAATAGGTGTCCAAGGCCAGAGATGATCAGTGGATTGTCTTCCCTTTGGTGCTCATATGTAGGAGACAGCAATAAGTTATCCATTGGGTGGTGCCTCTGGGGCCAACAGGTGCAGTTTCTCAGGAGGATCTCCTCTATCTAGGTAACGCACAGTGCTAAGAAGCTTCTGATGCTGTTCTAAAATTTCAAAGGAGATGTGGCTAGAAGAGCATGGGTGGGAAAGAGAGTCAATAATGGCTGAAACTTAATTTTTTTCATTTCCTCTATTTTGATGCAAGGTCTTGCTCTGTATAACATATACGTCCACCTTTGAGCTGAATGGGAGTTCGGTGTTGAAGATTGCTGAGGTAAGTGCCTCTGTTATACCACAGCTTGTGTCACTTAACCTTTCCCTGCTACCTAGAGTGTGTCTTCCATATGTAACCTGAAACTGAACCAGTCTAAAACACACCTACTGTCTTTAGGACTGGTATTACCCTATGTCTAGTGTGAAGAAATAGTTGCAAATTGGGCAGGTTTGGGCTTTCATGGGAAGGCACTCTTGGAAGTTGACTGATATTTACTACTCCTCATATTTATTTTGCTTTTTTGCAGTAGAAAACTTTTCTTGAGTTCTTTATAGAACAGCACTGTGCTGATTTCTTACTGGTTGCAAGTCTAACACGAATGAAGTTTCCTCAAGAGAAGTATATAAGCCATAGTGTGTCCTGTTAGCAATAGTGCCTCAATGTTTCTTGTGTGTATCTCTTTCCTGACACATCCCAGTAAAACATTTATTATGCTTCTAGATCCATTGGGCTGCTAGTCACTCTGCTCCCTTTATTCCATTAGATTTTAGTCTGAATTAAATTGTAAAGGACCTTTGGTTGTAGAAAAACATACCTGCAGGCATATTAAGTGAGCCTTTTTTAAGTGGGTGATATTTTTAATGCAGTGTGTTGCCAGCCACGGGCTGTTTGTTCAGGTTAGAGAAGATGCATAGGAACACTTAATCCTCCTGTGCAACACACACTGCTGTGTGCAGAATCTATTATAAAATTACATTAAAATTTTTAACATGGTTTGGGCAGAGCTAGTGTCCATGAAGGAATGTAAATGTTGTTTACATGTCCTACACTCTCAAGTGTCTGTAGACATTTAGAGATGTGTTCCTTCTCGTTTTTTGGTATTTGGGGTGAGGGTTTTTGTAAAAAAGAAAAATCTCCTGTGAAAATAGCTTACTTTTGCTAGAAGTTACAGTATTTTCTGAGTCTAAGAATAAAACTGACCTTGCATTATCTTATTGGAAGCTGAGAAAGGAGTTGTAGGGATAACAGGGAACCAAAGAAAACTACCACCCTTTTGTAAAAAATGAGCTTTAAGAGGCAAGGATACAACATAAATAATTCATGTATATAACATACACAGGATGAAACAAAGATAGTAAGCATTCTAGATTAGCACAACTTAGATTTTGGTTTCTCTTGTGCTAGGTGAGACCATAAGTTGTGCCTATTTTTGGAGGTCTTTGTAAGCCCCATCTGTAGATTCTGCAGCAAGGATGAACTGAATTGCTACTTAAAACAAGCAACAATTTTTTAATTTCTATTAAACCGTCTATATGTCAGTGTTGCACACTGAAAAAATTACAGATAATTTCCCCAACTGCAGTTTTCTCACATATTCTCACAAACTTCCTAACAAGCGAGGCAAAAGCTGATGAATTCAGCTCAGTGCATCTCTTTGCTGTAGGTAAAGACCTCTACATTAAACAAAGTACTTGCTGGCAAAAGCATTTGATGACTCTAAACCCTTCAGCTTTCAGTCTTTAAGAGCACTACCTAAGACTGGGGGGAAATGGTCAATCAGTCATGATCTGTGTGCTATAAACTGTAAAAACAATCAGAAATAATATTTTCTGTTCTCTCTGTAAACCACAGGTTGTTATTCATCAAAAACATTCTGAAAAATGGCAGCTATCCTTCACAGATTGATGTGAAACTCTGCCATTCTTGGTAGTTGCACTTCACTTTCACTCTCAGGAGGCTAACCTGGTTTTAAAAAGCTTTGCTAGTGTACTGATTCAAATTAGGACAATGAGAGTTCTTTTATTTTATGGTGAACATGACTCTAATGTATGATGAGATGGGCCAGCAAAGCAAACAAAACTCATTTCCTTCAGTGATTTGGAACAAGCAGTAATACGGAGTGCACTTGCTTATATTTGGAGTGTTTGGGGGTACAGGTATTTTCTCCACGCTTCTTGAGAAAATACTAGGCCTCAATGAATGCCTAGGTCTTTCTAAATAGGAAATCCTACCAGGCATGTACATGCTTCCCCAGGTTCCTCGTGCCCAGGCTTTAGGTAAGGCTGGAATCACTCTGCCTTTGTATCTGAATTATCCAATGTATATGCAGTAGGAAACAGAAATTCATTTCTCAGTCCAGCAATTGGTTAACCTTCTGACTTGCTCTAAGGGAAAGGTGGCAGAGAGGAGCTTTCTGTTCCAGTGCCCATGCTATTTAACATTTCTTTCCATGTCAGTCCCTTAGCTTTCCTACCCTGCATTCTGTTGCAAGTAGAGCCACACCACTTTCCAGGATTGGAAAGGTGCTGACTTCCTTACTAGTAGAACTCTCTGAGGATTATCTCTGACAAAGCTACAGTCTGGCCATTTTGCACTGCCTTATCATTTACAATTCATGTGTACAAAACAGTGGCACTCCAAATCTTTCTGAACCTTATTAACTGCAAGTTAAGGAAGCGTCCAACATGAACAGTACATAATTTGTGGCCTAAGTATTAATAGTACTGAAAATAGATTAATAGTATCTAATCTACTAGATTAGATACTATTAGATTTAATAGACTAAATCTTCTCTTGTGCATCCTCCCATGTTTGCCTAGACACCTGCAAGAAAATTTAGTTGATGGTGTTGCTTGGTTTTATGTGTGTATTTGTTGCTCCAGTGTGCCTTTTGAAGGTTTGTTTTGTTTGACTCTGTTGTGTTGCATTAGCTAACCGTTCTGTGTTTTGCTCTTAGTTGTGTTTTGCATGCCATAGAGCTGGAAGTCCCCGAATGCATGAAATGATCAAAATGTCCATTGCACACCTCTTTGGAGCCCTGAGCTCTCGCATTTTTACTGCTGCTTCTTCATCAGTGGCTTTTCAAAAGGTACCTTGCCCAGCCATTTAGAACACAGGCCTTCTGTAAGATTGGAACTCAAGTGGACATTACTGTTGCTTATTAGCTCGCATGGGGTCGGGAGAGAATAAGGAGATACCAACCATGCTCTTTCCAGAAAGTCAGCCTACCTCTAAGAATGATATCTCATTAATTAATTCAGGTACTCTAGAAAAAGGCTTACAGCTCAAAAAGAATGATCTCTGCAGCACTGGAATGGTTTGGCCTCTGTGAAGGGCTGTATGTGGTTAACAGGCATTTAGGGTTATTTTGTCCACTGGAGTTCAAGTGGTAGCTGAATGATGAGCAGGGTTGGTCCAGGCCAACTTATAAGAACATCTTCCTCACTGACTGATTGATAGCTTGGTTTCATTTAATAGGAGTTAGGAAGAATCCAGAGTCTTATTTGTGTGCCCACATATGTATTGATTAGATTATGTAATCAGATCCCTTTAATTTTTCCCTCTTAAAAACTCATCCTCATTAGGGAACTATAAAAATGACTTTACATCATATAATATCCTTCTTATTCAAAAATGTACACCAGGTGCATTTATGTATGCTCCTTATGCATATAAATTATAGTGTATATTTCTATTTTTAATAATTTATATTTTAAAAAGTTTTTCACATCTAGTTCAATTTATATTTACAGTTCTTACTAGCTATATATCTAAACAATGGAAGAATAAAACCACTAAAACTGAAAAATATAAAAGGGTGTTAACAGTCATTTACTTTTTTTTTGTTGGTTGGTTGGTTTGGATTTTGGGGATTCTTCTTGTGGTCATTGTGAATGATAAAGCTTAGTGTAGGACAGAGGATCAAAACTGCTTCTTCCAAAAGACTGTCTTGTACAGTTCTGTCACAAACCCACTCAGCTCCATCAAGATTTTATCTACTTAGTGGTTACCGTGCAGTGTGCTTCCACTGTTTACTCCAGTTACAGCAGGTCTTAGAGACCCAGCACCTCCCACAAAATATCTGATGGAGGATAGAAGCTGCACTCTGCAGTGTGCTGTCCCTGGGATCCTAGCTGTGTAACACTTTGGCAGCCATTTGTGCTGGGGCAAAAGTCAAGCACCACTCTGGGCACAGCATGCTGACAGAAAACTGCCAGCAGCTGGGCACGGAGCTGGGATGATCCATCAGTGTTCTTCTACTGCTGCCTTGGCTCCCATGGGATCTCTGAGCACCGGAGCCCTCTGCTGGATTACCAATTATTAAAAGGCAATTGTCTGTGGTATTTATGGTGAAGTGCTATTGTATGTTCTGTGTTATGAAAGGCCTTCAAAGGCTTTCAGATATGTTACAGTAGGTAATAGTTATCATAGAAAAAGTAGCAAATACCTGTACATCAGAAGCAACAAGCTTAAAGAATTGGAGGGTATTTACATTGCAGACATAGACTTGCAGAGAGGTGGTTACAAATGAGTATCAATAAATGAACAATCAAAGCAGCATTTAATGAATTCTGTATGGAGCAAGACAAGTACCAAAATCACTTGGGTTTGACAGGAGACTTTGCCAGTTTTGCCCTACCATTCCTGCAGCTCTGAGACTGATGAATTGCAGGCTGCCTCTAGATGCTGCTGACTTGGTTTTCCATGCTGCTAAAATCCTCTAATGCACTAATAAAGCAATGAGAAATAGTAAGGAAGGCTGACTATCTGCACGTGAGAGACCTTGGTATCCTCCTAAAATGTGTTCCTGGTAAGTGACAGTTCACCTCTCTGTACTGCTGTCTTTTTTCCCCATCAGGTTTGCATTGAGACATATGTATCTAGCTGTCACCAGCGGAGCATTAACACCGCTGTGCGGGCAACCCTCAGCCAAATGTTGAGTGACTTGACTTTACAGTTACGACAAAAGCAAGAAAACATGGTGAGCCTTCTGGCATCAGCAAATGGTTCCGTGTCCATGGCTGCATACCTTTTTGTTCCTCTGAATGCCTTATGGCTTTTCGTTGACACTTCCTCAATTAATCCTGTTTAAAAGCTTTTTTGGGCTCTGGCTATGCCTGCCTCAGAGCTCTCACATTGTCAGCTCTAGTTGGCTGTTTGGTTTTTGGTTTGTTTTTTTTTTCCTTCCATTAAACAAAAGAGAATTTGTTCTGATGTCAGGCTGCCTCAGCCTCTTCCATTCTTTTATTTTGTTTGCTTGTTTTTTAATGTTTATTGAAAACCTTCTGCCAAAAGGTTTTGCATGACAAATATTTACATAATGAAAACATTATGATTCTCAATTCAGGAAAGTGTTAATTGAGGTTTTTCTTCCACTTTTTTATAGAAGATAATTTTAGGTTAATAAAATTCTTTTTTTCTTAGTGAGCAAAAAATAATTTTATTTATTTCATTATTAGAATCCATAAGAGCTGTTTGAATGACATCCTAGCACATTTTCAGTGAAACTGTAAATATTCTGGGTACATGTGGAATTACATTGGCTTCTTATATTCATTTGTACTGCTTTGTATAATATCATATTGTCAAAGAAGTACTATTTGTAAAAGTCAGTTTCTATTTATTAGGAAATTTTAAGGACTGTAGTTTTACAGATTGTTTTCCTTACATCTGTTTTGGGTTAAGATGATCACTTCTATTTCAGATTAGTAGACTAGATTGCTTTTATCCTGCTGAGCAACTGCAAAAAGAATTAATCAGTTTAAGTAAACTTGTCTTCTGTTTGTGCTAAGTAGGTTCATTTTACTAGACAAAGCATTTACCAGAAAACCCCCAAACAAGCAAAACCAGTTTGGGTCTGCAAATTCAATTTTGTTAGTTCTTTTCTTAGCTGAGGAGTAGGTAAATGCATATGAGAGCTGCATGTAGTTCCTGGCAGTTTGTTATTGATGCTCGAGAGGAGAATTTGGCTCGACCTTGTTGTGCACTGATAGGAAGAATCCTATACGCAGCTGAACCCAGCGATGTAAGAGGTCATTTCCATTTCCTGACTGCCATTAATTCTGTTGGTACTGTAACATTATCACTATTCTAAACTCTCTAATACAACACTGATTTCGGTTTCTAAGTAGTTTGTGAAGTCTAAACTATGCTTTTCTCTCAGTTATTTTCAGTGCAATTTACATACTGAGTTGTTATAGGTGTAGGAAAACACTTAAGGATTTACAAAGCTTTCAACTCAATGAGGTGCAATTTCCTTAAATAGAAATGATTGTTAAAACAGATCTTAAGGAATTTTAAAAAATGTTTTGCAAAGCTTCACTTAAAAACCCTAACAAACAAAAAACCCGAAACAGATAGAGGACATGAATTTAAAGAAGTCCTGCTCTTAAATTATTGCTTCTATAGTGTTTTTCTGCCCCTTGCACCAATTACACCACCTTTGTCTTTCCTCAACAGACAGTTGAAAACCCTGACACCTTGCAGAAATTCAAGAGTCAAGGTAATACTTTCTTAGTGACTCCTTCAATACAGCTTGTTTATTAACTTTCCTTTTATCAGCACAGTGCTGTTTGATGTCATGGGAGTTGCACCCTCAGGATTTCATAACTTCCTCATAACTTGGTGCTCTCTCTGTTACCTGTGGTAAGAACTGAAACAGCCCTGTTAGCTCCTGATATTTTCAGCTTTGTCTTCATTTGGACCACGGTAACAGCATTGTACTCAACATAGTAATAAATAATTGTTTCAAGGTGCTAACTTCAGTAAACAAGGAGTTTCAGTGGTCTGGAGAAAGTTTTAGTAAGTGCCTTTACTTCCTGAAACAAAATAGATTCACAGAGTTGGATGTGGAATCTGAAAACGGTTGTTATTGTATTTCAGGCCAAAGACATTGTTTACATAATGACTACTTTTGAAAGCACATTACTGTTGAAGGTGTGTGTACGCTTGCCAGGTGATTCTTTTACAAGAGAATCTTTTTCTATTCCCATTGTAGCTTTACTTTCAACGTCTTCCAGTAAGAAAAGATAGTCTCTGGTTTTGACCTTTACAGAGGATTTCTGTAGGAGAACTTGTGTGAATGGTGGCTAAAATCTTTGAAGAGCACAAGCATTCTTTTATAAGATCAGAACCTGGTCAGACATCAGAAAATGTCTAAGAAAGAGAATCTGGAGGAAGAGATGCAGAAATTGGCTACCATGTAGAAATATTGGGGCCAGTCTTTTTTATTATTTAATTGTATACTTATTTTATTATCTGAATTTGATTTCAGCTAACCTTCTGTAAATGCATGTAAGCAATGAATGCCCTCTCTGGATTTAGTACTGCTGCTTTTGCATTTTGTGGCGATCACTTTCCAATCTAGGACTTTTCCTACTTCATATTCTGTATGAATTATGGTAGCCCTGCTCCTTGTTTAGAAGCTCTGACCAGCTCTAAAAGTCCAGGCAGTTGAGGTTGTAATCCAGCTGCTCATATGTAATGCTTCTGATCTTTGTCGTTTTTGGAGGTACTTCAGCCGAGTCTCTTTGTGATGATGTTGTATCTGTCCTCACTGTGCTCTGTGAGAAGCTCCAGGCCGTCATAAAGTGAGTTATTTAAATTTATAATTTCAATTTATTACCTGGAGACTGAGAGTTTCACTGATGCATGTGATTGTACTGTTGTAGTTCTGGAATTATGGAGCAAAACTGTGCTTCAATGAAGTGTTTACTACAGAAAATATTATTCATGATGCATTAATTTGATCCTTCCTTGAAATGAGGAGCTAATTTGCCTTCTTTGTGCACTGTTCAGCTTTAAAGAGCTTCCAGTAAATCTAATCTGTAGGTAACTTCCGTACATTGGCTAAATCCTAACCCAAGGAGAAGTTTTCTTTTCTGGCTGGAACAACTATCATAGAGAGAATAACAAGCCATGCAAAGACCTAACAGAAACTTTATTTGCAATGAATGAATCTGTCCTTCTTAGGCAGCATTTATCCAATTGAAGTAATTTGTATTATGGAAGAATTTGTCCAATTTAGGAATATCATACACTCTGCCTACTTGAAAATGCAAAATCTTAACTTTTAAAATGTGGTTGTTATGGACATTGAGTGTGTTATATGCTCTACAGTTTTCAGAAACTACCAGAGGCAAAGATAGTACAGGCATCTGTGTGCAGTTCTACACACTTCCTTCCCATGAGTGTCTCTAATAACAGCAAGTTTACAGAGGAGTGCCTTACTTAGCATTTTTTAATCAGTGTCAGCATCTGGGAAAATAAAATCAGGAGTGCAGGGATGCCCTGTGCATGCCCATGCAAGTGTCAAGTGCAAGGTGACAATCGCATGCATTAAGACACATTGTAAGAAAAGCTGTTGGGAAAGAAGGCATCTGTACCTGGAATGAGCCTGTCTTTCCAGATAGATTTTTCCTCACAACAGTCCACGCCTATCACCTTTAAAATATATAAGAAGCCAGCAGTTTTCAACTCTCCATAACACAGAGTTAGAAATCTAGCTTTGAGTCTCAGGATTGAGTGTTTTCTGCATGGCATGTGAAATGGGTATTGTTGTACTTGGATGCAAATTCATATATGTGAACAAAAGGAACTCAGGCAGTGAAAGATATTTCTCACTCCTTAATTTTAGTTAAGATAAATCTGTTCTTTACAGCCTCCTTGACCTACAGTCATATCAAAAAATGCATTCCTCCAGCTCTCATCTCTGACCAGAAGAGAGTTATTAAATGCTGGTTTTCTTAGCAGTGAAAACCAGACTGTGGGTGCAATTGCCATGGAGTGCTTCTTTCATAAGGCAGACCTCAGCTTGTCTCCTGGGCCCCGCAGTTAATGTCAAGAGGAGGCATGGGTGTGTTACATCAATGAGTGTTACATCAGCTCCAGGTGTCCACAGGTTCTTTAATATTATTTCTCATGAGGCTTTCTTTGAGTTTATGGTTCTGACAGAGTAACTGGCAAGGTCTTGAAAGGTAGCCATGTTATCTTTGACTTTTGACCATTGTGGCTGCCACCAAAAAAACCAAAAAACCAGGAGAGAATAGGCTAAACAGGCTTCAGATTGCCTGAAGAAACTATCCAATAGTCCAAAATCTTCTGTTGTCTCCTTTTCCTGTTTAAGGCTTCCTTCCCAAGATTTTAGATTGAATTTGAGTAATTATTTGGGTTTCGTTCTTCCTCTTTTTTCAGTTACATTTTTTAAAGTAGTAGATCACTGCCTGTGGTAAGTACAAAATAAATGGGATGATGCTGGTTATCACACCATTTCAAATTGATAGAAGCAAAATAAATCACTGCTGTAAACTATGGTATAATTTTCAAGTGAACTAATATAGTTATTTTAGAAAATCAAGTAGTCATTGTTTTAATATGATATGAATGATATCTTTTCTTTGCCAGTGACAATCGTCAACTTCAGCTTCTTTACTTGGAGTGTATCCTCTCCATGCTAAACAGCTCCTCCCCCAGCATGCACCAGCACAAAGGATTCACTGATCTAATATGGTGAGTACATCTGAAGACTAATGCAAATACTCAATTTGTAAATGTAAAAGGACCTGCTCCCCCCAGCCATGCAAACAAACCTGTAAAGAGTCTCCAGGTGTGAGCAGAGCTTGCTGTTAACCTACTATCAGTTCTTTCTGTGCCTCATATAAAATTGGTTAGGACTGCCTGCTCAGCTATAATATTAAATCCCAGTAGTGAATTATCACTGTAATGAAGTCTAATGGGTTTAGCCAGAACAGAAAATCTCTTATGCTTTCTGCAATAGTTTGGATTTGTGTGTGGCATTAAACACAGAGATGCTCTGCTTGTCATAGGAGGGTACTGTTGAGATTCTTAATGTTCTGATACAATAATACAGAAGATAAGCAAAATTAATGTCAAGTATGTGCTGGTGACCAGAAATGCTTATTATGACCTGCATTGTTATATAAGGTTTGAGGCTAAATAGTCTTAATGGTGCTTCTATTTTATAAAAAAATTCTCCTTTTTAATACACTTCACCAGGAAGGCTTGATATCTTTGATTTTCGTATCTACCTCTAAATTGTTTGATACCATCACCTCAAAGCATCTGAAATAAGCCTTCTTTCTTTGTGATTGAAATAGTGGAGGATTTATAGCCTGTGAATAATTGAGTCATAGTAATAAAGCAAGAATGTAACTAATATGCAGTTCTTGCAGTCTATGCCCATCTTGTGACCTTGTCAGGTAATTGTATTAAGGAGAGATATATGAGACTGTTAATGTGTTTCTTGTGCTTTTACCCTGCAATTTTTGAAATTGAAGTGTGTGACTTGGTCCCAGTTCTAAGGATCCAACATGTGGAGGCACCCATAACTCCCCCTGCTGTCCCAGGAACATCAGTGGCTGCAAGACTGGGAGGTCTTCAGACTGGTAACACTTGGCAGTGTTGCACAAGGACCCAGTGCTGAGGCCTCTTGGAGCTCTAACATAAGAGCAGAACTCTCTCTCTCTCATGGCAGATTCACTTCAGAAGTTTCTGCCTTTGAATTCCACCCAGCCCTTTGTATATGCTTATGTGACAGACTATGGGGCCATCCTATAAGCAAGGTCACTGAAATGATCTCAGTTAAAAGTAAACACTTCTGTTTTATTTTCTAATTTTGACGATCCAGTTTATGCTGCAAATGTAGAAGCGTTTTGTGTCTGTAACTGTGTCCTATGAGGGCAAGCCATCAGGGGTGGGACTTCTCAACTTCTCTTCTAATGAATATGTGTGCTTCAGCTACCTGCTTAAGTGGGGGAAAAAACCCCAAAACACTAGGAAGATATGAAACAGTTTAAACAGCAAGCATAATTTTGAACATTTTGTACACACTAATACATTACCTGTCTGGTGCAGTTGTGATCCGAACTGGTAGCTGTCGTTTTTCTTTAAGGAGCTGTTGCCTACATGCATGCATCTTTCACTCTGACTGGCACTTTGTAGTCAGTCCTCAACAGAAGATAAAGAAGAGAGCAGAGAAGATTTAGCTCTGTGTTCTGACAGCATTCTCCATAGTTTGATCCAGTAACACTTTGATAAGACTAACATGTGTGGGGAATATATTTCTGTTGCAGCCTGTGATTATGCCTGCTTCGAGACAGGCGTGTTTCTTAAGCAGTGAATTGATGTGTTTTGAAATGTACTTGATTGGAGAAATAAATGGAGTAAGCAGATCCAAAGTCGTTATCTGATGTCCTCTTAAAAGCTGGGGCTTTTTCTGTGACTTGGGGAAGCTGAGCTGTTTCAGCAATCTTGTCAAGAGAAGCAATGAAAATTCTGGACTGCATAAAATCTTGAGAAAATTAAATGTACTTACCTATGAGGATGTATTTTATGAATTGTTACTTATAATTGGGTGCATGCTCTAGCCTTGAACCTCTGAGACATGGATGAAAACAAGATTTGGGACTCATTCTCATGCAGCACTTGGCTTCTTAATTTAAGGTCTTGCAGACTGAAGTAAAATGTCAAGTGCGTGAGTGCAAAGCTGAAATAGCATCTAATGGAGTGAAGTGCTGAGGTTCCACAAGAGTGATCTGCTGGTGTTGAATCACTTAACATGAGTGCTCATGCAGAAAGACAGTTGAAGGAAGGATGGGTATTTACTGTATTGTGGCATATGAGTAGTATACTGCACACTTTGAGTTAGTGTAGAGGGCTTCAATTATGTTCTCAAAAGACAGCCAAACAGAGGCTCACAACTAAGGGTGCTTACTAAAATAGATGCGTTTGCAGTTCAGTGATGGAACATTCAGACTTCTAGTTAGCATAGATTAGTTCTTGTTTAGTCTGTTTTTTTTAAAGCTCCCAAGTTGGACTGAAAAAGAGACACTTAGCAGTGGAAGCCTAGAATTTCTGCCTTGTGATAGGCTGCAGCCAGTGAAAGAGGCAGACATGCTATCCTGCAAAGGGACAGCAGTGTGTAGCAACATGAACTTGCAAAATCAGTACCATGTTTCTACAGCACACAGAGGTATTTCCATATGGACTAGTATGCTGATGCTTGGGAGATGAAAAAAGCCTGGCATAATTTGTTTTTCTATCTAACCACTGCTGTTTGACTGATCATTAAAACAAGAGTGTGTATCTCATTTAACCATGGGCTATTTTCAATCTGTTCTTGTAAGAGTATTTTTTTCCAGTTACCATCTGCTGCTTTTCTCTTTCTCAGGAAGCAACTGTGTCCAGCCCTAATAGTAATCCTGGGAAATCCAATCCATGACAAAACTATCACCTCTGCCCACAGCAGCATCTGCCTTGAGGCTGATTCACCTTCTTCAGGGATCTCTGATCATGGCCGGGGTTCAGGTTGTTCTTCCACAGCCCCTGCCCTTAGCGGGCCTGTTGCACGGACCATATATTATATTGCAGCAGAGCTGGTTCGACTGGTGGGGTCAGTGGAATCCATGAAGCCAGTGCTACAGTCTCTGTATCACCGAATGTTGCTTTACCCACCACCTCAACATCGAGTAGAAGCCATCAAAATTATGAAAGAGGTAGAGTAATTACATGTGCAAATCCAGGCATGTAAAACAAAATGTTTATTTAACAGCAAGTGTCGTTGATATGTGTGTACCAATCCATTTCAAACCTTCCCATGTACAGATGTTGAAATTGTCCTTTCTGAGCACAACTGGTACATCAGCACCACTCTGACAAATAGCTTTATGCAGTTGTAATAGCTGGTTTTGTCTCCATAATGCAAGCTACTATGGCAGCTGCATCAGTGCTCATGCTGTGGTGCTGCGTGGAGCAGATCCTATCACTGCATCACGACTGCTCATTTGGGTGATATAGAGCATAACGATCCAGTTCACAACTTCTTTGGCATCTTTCCCCAGACACATACTCACAGTGTGGTTTCCAGGCATTAAGGTGAATATATGCTTTGATTACATGCCAGGTTTTTGAAATCCAGTTTCTTGGAGCTTTTTTTGAATAGACACAAGAAAGCTGCCAATGGCTTAAGTACCCATTTCAAGACCAGTCCATTCTGGCCTTTTGCCCACTGCCTCTGACAGCACTAGAGCTGGAGCACTGGGAGACTTGTTTGAACACTATCTGAAATCATGGATTCTTCCATTCCACATGAGCACCATTCTTCTCATGTTGTGGAACACAAGGCAATTCATGTAATTTGTAGGAACAGCGGTATCTCCTAGAGAATTTTTCATCTAGCTTGTGCATACCTAGGCTGTTCTGTTTCTGAAAAATCTCTCTTAACACCACACAGCCACCCACTTGGTTGCTGTGTAAACTAGGAGTCATCCAGTCATTGTCTTTCTCTAATTTTAAACAATAACAAGGTGATAATTTAAGTTTTAGGAAAAACTTAGTCTAATGTTGTTTTGTGCAGGATGTACCTGTTGCCTCTTTGGGCTTATTAATACATGCTTGTTTGTATTTCCTGATGGGCATTAACAAGATGCCACCCAGCAGGTCGAGTCTGAAGGAATCACTTTGCCTGTCTTTGCCTGACTCCCTATTTCATAACTAGGTGACTGAGGAGAAAGGCTTCCTTTGGTATAAACTATAATAAAAAATAACTTACATAGGCATAAAAATTGTCTTGTGTGCAGTATCAGATGAAAAAAAATCAGTCAAAAATGTAAAGCACTGTAGAGCTTTTAATGTGATCCCAGCTGAATATTCTCCTTTACTTGGTTTTGTGCCTTTAAAAGGGGAAAGTTGGCATTAATAAGTAGAACATCCGCGTGCGGTTTCCCTTTGCTGTGAGAAGTTACAGTAGTGCTACCTTGGGTTCCAGGGCTTGATAGAACTATGACTTATTTATTGTATTCAAATAATGCTTAGATAATCTTCTGTTTCCTTTCCTTTCAGATACTTGGCAGTCCTCGGCAGCTTTGTGATTTGGCAGGGCCCTGCTCTTCTGAGTCAGAATCCAAGAAGAGGTCTATTTCTAAAAGAAAGTCCCATCTGGATCTTCTCAAACTGTATGCTTTGTTTCCTCCTTTAGCCTCTTCTGTCTTAAACTGAGCACACAGAACACTTAAGCAGTTCAGGAGCATGCCAAATATGAGCCAGGGTGTCTGCCTGGTTGAATAAGCTCTGAAAATGGAAAAGGTGTAAAAGCTCTTGCTTTTTTGTCATCAGTCTGGGCCTGTTTGTAAAGATGTAGATAACTACCTTGTGGAGTTTGCCAAAATTCCCAAATATGTTGGTTTACAGCTGACAATTTTTGGGTATGGGTCCATAAACTTGCAGTGAAATAAATGTGTGTTTCTTTAGAGGTACATTTCTAAGATGAAGTCAGAGGAGGTCAAAGAAAATTTAAACATTGTCAGATCAAGCAAGAAGGGTTCTCAGTTCCTGTAAAGATCATATCTTGTAGATAAGATCATTTTCAGGACACAGATGGATTTAAATTTAGTTCAGCTGGGGGCTGAGATTTTTTTTCTTTCCGTTTAAGTGCTTGTCTATAAGAGAGAACATGCTGTGCATGCCAGTATAAATGCACGGTAACAGTTTCCTTTATTGGCACTCCTTTTATGGAATGACCATGTTTGCATGGGAGACTTAATAATTTGTCACAATACTAATTGTCTTTCTCAGGAATTTTTTTCCTGGTTATGGAGAGATGATGTTGAATGATGGTGATGTTCTTGCCATATGTGTGGCATCACTTAAATGAACTCTGTGTTGATTGTAGCATCATGGATGGGATGACGGAAGCGTGCATCAAAGGCGGTATTGAAGCATGTTATGCTTCAGTGTCCTGTGTCTTTGCCCTGCTTGGAGCGTTAGATGAGCTGAGCCAAGGGAGGGGTCTTAGTGAAGAGCAGATCCAGCTGCTGCTCCAGCGCTTAGAAGAATTGAAGGATGGGACCGAGACAAGCAGGGACTCCATGGAGATCAATGATGCTGACTTCAGGTGGCAGAGGCGCATCCTGTCCTCAGAAAACCCTGCCTGGGAGTCAGGAAATGAGAAGAGTCCTGATATTAGCATTAGCGTTACCACAGACACTGGTCAGACTACTTTGGAAGGGGATATGGGACAAACAACTCCAGAGGATAATCCAGAAAGTCAAAAAAACTCCCTGCCATCTCCAGCTGTACACGAAAGCAAAGAGATTCATTACAGAGAACCAGAGTCAGAAACCATTGACCAGCCAGATGTTGTTCAAAGAAGCCACACCATTGTCTACCCAGATATAACTAACTTTTTATCAGTTGATTGCAAGACCCGGTCCTATGGATCCAGATACAGTGAAAGTAACTTCAGTGTAGATGACCAGGACCTTTCTAGGACTGAGTTTGATTCATGCGATCAGTATTCCATGGCAGCAGAAAAGGATTCAGGCAGGTCTGATGTCTCAGACATAGGCTCTGACAATTGCTCCCTGGCCGATGAGGAGCAGACACCCCGGGATTGCCCAGGTCACAGGTCCTTACGCACTGCTGCTCTCTCTCTGAAATTGCTGAAGAGCCAAGAAGCAGACCAACACAGTGCACGGCTCTTTATCCAGTCACTTGAAGCACTTCTTCCTCGGCTTATAGCTCTTCCCAGCATCGAAGAAGTGGATGGAGCACTACAGAGCTTCTCTTCAACATTCTGCTCAGGTTTGCAAGCAAATATTTACTGTCTCACCAGCATGCACATTCTGACAGCACTGTACACAGATTCCCTTGTGGGATTTCATCTTCAGAGAAAATATCCAGAATAAGGAGGTTTGGGCTTTACACCATACATTCCTCCACAGCAACACACTTCATTTAGGGCAAAGCAAATTGATGCAGGCACTGAATAGGCAGGCAAATCCATTGACTCTTAACAGGCTCTGGATTATATCCTGAATCAATAAAAAATGGAGTTAGATACCTTTTTACAGGTTTGTGAAGATCTGTTGAGAAGCTTTGCACATGGTGTCATTGAAGAGAGGTTGGGGTTGTCCTTTACCATGAGAGGGGTGTGGGAAACCATCACCTGCTTTGAATGAGATGTAAGTAGCTTAGTACATCACTGCACCATTATTATTAGTAATGCCAGCCTCACAAAGAGGGTGATGATAATTCCACAGCAGCAAGCTCTAGAAAGGATAGGGAAAGAGGAGAGGTCTTCACCCTTGTTTTTCTTAATGCTGCTGAAAATGCAAAGCTCAAAGCTTAGACCAAGTGAAAAATTAAGATCTTGCCTTCTAAGATTAAATGTCTTCAGTTCTTTCATGGTTATAACATTTGGGATCTTGACCTGTCAAACAAAGAAAAAAAGTCATGCCAAGGATAGTTTGTCCTGTTTATAGCATATTTAAAATGTGTGTAAATATATATTTTTAGAAGGATTTTGCTTTCCTGACAGTGGCCAAAATGAAAAGGTTTGCTAAAATATGTCTCTGTTTCTTTAACTCGCTTTACTGCAATTGCCCTTCCTATTGCTCATCTCCTAATCATTGCCTCATTTGTTTGTGCTCTCTCACACACATTAAACTCATACAGAGTCAGAAGGGGTGCTTCCCATCCTTATATAGCATAATTTAGATACAAAGCTGGGTGAATAAGATGATATTCCTGATATCCTGTTTAAATGATACCCAAATAAACCCTAACTCAGGAAGATGGTAAATGGTATTCTTAAGAAACATTGGCCATTTTATATCACAGAAAGGAAATACCATAAAGGAGGCATTGATGTTAACTACTTTCCTAATCGAGGGGCTCAAGAGCATCCTTTCTGTCACAGGTATTTCTTTTTTCCTGAGAAAGATTATGATTTCAGCATACTCTTGAGGTTATGCTGAAAGACCAGTGCTAGACCTCTAGCTCAAACTTTTGGGCACCTGTTCCCTTGTGCATGAATAAGTATGCCACTTCTTTTTCCTTATATCTGTAAAGTCTTTAAAGAGTCTTTAAAGCTTTGGAAGATGTGAACCTAGGAGAATTCTAGATTTTAAGGCTAAACATAGCCTTTCTTGGCATTCAGTATGAGTAATGTAGTGAGAAAAACAGAAGAATATAACTCAATTTCTGCATTAAATCCATTATTTGTGGTTTGCATATCTTAAAAAGATACCTAGTCTCAGGCTTAGATTGTTGAGAGAGACCTTTCACTTTTCTAAGAAAGCCACCCCTGTAGCTATATCTGTACTTGAAAAAAGTATGCCACATTTCCAGATGGATTTGGTGAAGTACTCATAGAAGACACCATTCACTAAGGAGTTGTGGAAAAGTGGAGTAGCAAGTTACTGTATTAAGACAAGCTGGAAGAGGTATCCTGGAGTTTTCTTGGAGACATGGCTGTTGCAGGGTTGTACTTTTATGCTTTCATAAGATCTGGGTGGTTCCTGTTTCAGTTGGACACCTGGAATGACACTCACTCCAGCTGGAACAGTCCCATAACTTGTACCTCAGATCTTAAGCAAGTGTCCATCAGTCCTCCCAAGGTGGGAGCTTGTGGTCCTGTGTAGGTGAGAGAGCCATGAGTTTGAAGACCTAGAGAGAGAGAGAGAGAGACTTACTAAAGTTGAAACAAATGTCAGGGGGCAGGAACTCCCCCTGGAGACCTTCTGAGACACCAGTTTGATCTGTCTGTATAAGCAACGTGTAGGTCCGTACTTTAGGAGTCCTTCATTAGCTACTTAAGGCACAAATTGGGTGAAGTTAGAGGGATTGATCGCCTGCACTGTATATACAACATTTATTCATGTATAATTCTTGAAGAATACATCAGGAAATTTGAATGTTGGTTAAGATTCAAGTTGAGAAAAGACACAGATGCAGTTCTGAGACCAGCCAGTACAGAAGCAGTATTTTTGTGTTTCTGGGAGAACTTAATTTAACTGCTTTGCTTCATTTTTCAATTTTTCTTAGACTTTGGAAGAAAAATACAATTTAGTATTCTTTCCTACAAGCTAGGTCCTTATATAGATAGCATTGCAAAATTAGGGTGTTTTCAGAGGATTGAAAGGCGATGAATGGAGGTAGGAATTTGAGCTGCTGCTGAGATAAGCATGGAAGAAGTGAAGTCAGCTAAGCAGAGTTATAGTGAAATTAAAATTTGCAAGTAAGTTGGTTAACTCTAAATTTAGGAATAAGTTATCCCAACTTTTCAGTTTTGATTCCATACTTTTCAGAGGGATGGTTTTTATGTTGGTAAGTATGATCTTATATTCTGTGTCTGTGATCTCAGCATCTCTCAAATGCAGTCATTTATTTTCCCATATTTTAGAGAATATCAAAGAATATATTTTTCCCCCCAACACTTTTTGGTGCTCAAATGTATGTCCATGATGGAGTATCCACTTTTCTGTGCAGTTCTACACCTTCCCTTTTAACTGTAATCTTGTATAGGAGGTTACATATTTTTTAAAACATTTTAATGCAAATAAAGTGGAGTTTTTTGTTTGGGTGGGGGTTTTTTTGTTTGTTTTTGTTTTTCTTTTACTTACATCTCTGCCTTGAGGTTTTTATTACTCTAGCAGGTTCTAGTCCCTGAGGTACATATTTAAGAGAGATAAGACATAAAATCAGTGAGAGATGAGATAGCTACATCAATATCATGATCCTCCATCCAACCAAGTGTTAAGATGCATCTTTGTTTTCAGTGATGAAGAAATCACTAGAGCTACTCACAGGCTACTTTCAAGCACATGGTTGCAGTTTTGGTACTAGGTAAATGTTCTCTGTTAACATTCACCATGAGAAATCTACTCCAAACAATGCCAGCCTGTGTGGGTATGGTTTGTGGCCAACCCTATCACCCTTCTTCCACAAAGGTTGCTCCCTTGAACAGATATTCATTTTTTAGACCCACCCTGGAACAGTTACTCTCTTTCTAAATCCGCCCTCAAACAGTTACTCACCTTATCCACGCCCCCAAAGTGACGACAGTGGAAAGTCCGAGAAGGCAGCAGCACAGAGCTTTCAAACCCTCACGAGGCAAGAAAAATATTTGCTTCTTTTCTGTGTGTGGACTTTTTTTTATGTTAATGGTTTGTTGTATTTTGTCTAAGAAGAGGTATGAGCTTTATGGTGGGAGGAATATATTCACAGTGAACCACTGCAGCAGTTAACAAATGACACAGCTTTGCTTCATCATGTAACTAACCTTGGAAGCTGGTTTTTGTTCCATTTCAAACATTCCTCTAGGATAAAGCAACAACTGCTTAATCTTCCCTAATTGACATTCTATGAATGGATTTCACAGTTGATGTGAAAACCATGAAGTATTGTGAGTCATGTGGGTGGATCTGGTATTTCTGGTTTTTTCATGGCTCAAACTGCAGTTCGTGGGGTGTTGCACATACTTGATTTATATTTTTCTACCAGTAGGTCAGCTATTTGCCATTCATGGGAAGAAGGGTTTGTGCCACTGAGCATGGTTGTAGGCTGTTGCTTCATACAAATAGTGTTTTCAGGACTACTGAGTACTTACAGGTGTCTTCTGGGTCTGACAGAAGTGCAAGTGCTCAGCTATTTCAGAAGTAGGCCTTGTATGAACTAAATAGGGCTTGGAGTTGTAACAAGTTCCAGCCAACTTGGCCCCAGATATTTGTCCACATGTGTCTAGGCCATGCAGAAATGATTACAGACTGATCTTGCAAGGTGTGGAGCACTCCAGTCCCAATCCAGCAAATAACTTGGGCAGAACAGGTTTACTGGGGGGTTGAAAGGGCTGTTAACCTCATTGCACCATTTTGTGCAGCGTATTCTCAGTTAACTACACAGACTTCAGGTCTGCTCCTTCCCACATCACTTTTCCAGTTAGCATTGCAGATGTATCCTGCCCCCTTTGTATCTGATAGTCATCCCAGTGAATGCTGGCGCTCCCTGCTTTATTTCAAATTCAGCGTGTTGCTTTGCTGGTCTGTGACTGGAGTGTTCAGTTTGTCTTGCATTCTAGATGAACTACTTATTTTTCTATTCCCTGTTCTCGTACATTTAGTAGAGTAATTTTTACTGATGATTCATTAACTGTTCTAGCAATCTGTTGCTGCCAAAATGCTAGGGATAGTTTCTGATATTTTTTCCAGGAAAAATCTGTGTAAAATATGAGAGCTCACATGGTGTTTTTGTTAGGTATGATGCACTCACCAGGATTTGAGGGAAACCTAAATTTCAACTTCCAGACTCTGATGAATGCAGACAGTCTCTACGTGGTGTCACATTACACTCTGCTGCTCAACCTAAAATTGGCAAACTCGGATTACTACAGGAAGAAACCTGCCCAAGCTCCTGTGTTGCTGGTGAGTTGGGGAATATGGGATAATTGTTTTTAAAAAATGAAAGATTATTTTGCTTCCTTTCACATAAACCAGCCCACACATAAAGCCTTCAGGGGAGAAATAGTAATTGCAAATGAAGTGTTATCCAAGCTGCTTATGAATCTTGCATGAAAAGTGCCATGCATCTGAATTACACTGTGGTTTGGTGGGAAGGAATGCTGCTTACTGATTGTCATTAAAGTCACAGTCATTTTGATGGTTAAACTATTTTCAGAGTAGATTAGTGTCATGTGATATAGCAAGTATTGTCTCTTGGTAATGTGCATGAACATACCTTCATCTTGCAATTGCTTTTGAGCCTAATGACAATTTTTCTGCTTAATACTCCATTTGAATTTCTGTAGATGAAGACATGAGAAGTTAAACTGAAAAGTAAGTAGGTCTTAACATCGATGTGAAATGACGATTTTTGTCACACCTGGAATTCCTCAGCTTCTTGGGCTTTTTAAAAATCATTTTGAAGACTGGAAGTTATAAAACATGGATCCGTGTTTATCAACTTAGTTGCCCAAGAGACGTTGTTTCAGAGGTTTATGAAAAACCAAAAAAAAAGCGATATATGGAACAAATAAAAAAGGTGTCAAATGTATAATTCTTGCTGAGCTTCCAGTGTCAGCAAATTTATAATCTAGATAATCTAAAAAAAAGTGGAGTTTAACATCATCCATCGTTCTGGTGTGTTCTGCAGCAGATCAAGTGCAGATGTGTGACTCAGAACATTCTCTAGAGGAATCCATGCACAACAGGCCTGAGCATGACCAAAGTATTCTTAAGAGATCATTCTGATAAATAATTGGAGACAAGTTCCTCTGTGATGACTCTTCAGTGCAGAAGGGGCCAGTTGTTGTGCAGGCCACATTAGGCGCCACAACTTCGTTTAATTGGATTTGAGATCCTTCTCCTGCCTCATGGAAATAGTGAGAGATCAGCATGTCCCATTGTCACTGTGCAAGAGCTGCCATTCTGATCTGCATCTGCTTTAACTGCAGTAGGAGAAGGGAGAGCATTCGAGAGAATGTTCATGTCATTCTCCACTGCAGAGACAGATACAGAAGGATCTGGACAGGCTGGGTTGATGGACCATGGCCAGTTGTATGAGGTTCAATAGGTAAAGGTGAAGATCCTGCCCTTGGATCACAACAACCCAGTGTGGCACTGCAGGCTTGTGGACACTCACAAGTTTGGTCAGAGAGAAATTTTCCAGCTCTCAGCCTTGTCTGTGAGGAAAAGTTGCTTTCTCACAGATGGAGCTGAGAACCAGAAATTTATGTAAACCATCTCATGTGTTTTGATAAACTATATGTTACAGGTGTTGTTTTTTACATTTTGTTATTCCAACTTGTTATTCTGTAACTAACCGATGATGCTGAAGAGGTGCTCACCCAAGAACCCAAGAATAAAGGGCTTCTTTCATCTGAAGTTTATGCAGCTGTTTCTCACCATCCCCAGATTCAACAGCAACACAGGCTGGGGCAGAGTGGCTGGAAAGCTGCCTGGGGGAAAAAGACCTGGGAGTGCTGATCAGCCAGCTGAACATGGTCCAGCATGTGCCCAGGTGGCCAAGAAGGCCAATGGCATCCTGGCCTGTATCAGCAATAGTGTGGCCAGCAGGACCAGGGCAGTGATTATCTCTCTAGTGGTGAGGCTGCACCTCAAATCCGGTGCTCAGTTTTGAACCCCCACTACATGAAAGACACTGAGGTGCTGGAGTGAGTCTGAAGAAGGGCAGCAAAGCTGTTAAGGGTCTAGAGACCAAGTCCTATGAGGAGTGGCTGAGGGAGTTGGTGTTGTTTAGCTTGAAGACAAGGAGGCTCAGGGGAGACCTTCTCACTCTCTACAATTCCCCGAAAGGAGGGTGTAGTGAGGCGAGGGTAGGTCTCTTTCCACAGAACTAGAGGAATTGATCCCAAGTTGTGCCAGGGGAGGTTTAGACTAGATATTAGGGAATTTCTTTTTGTGGAAAAGGTTGTAAGGAAGTGGAACAGACTGCGCATGGAAGAATTCACAAAATATGTGGGTATGTCACTCAGGACATGGTTTAATAGTGAACATGGGAATGGTGCTGTGTTGACAGCTGGACTTCATCTTGAAAATATTTTCCAACCTTAACAATTCTAAGATTGCAATCCTCAGTTAATCCTTTGCATAACTTAATTTCTGCTTCTGCAATCCCTTACTCAGCAGTAGATCTGCAGGCTGAGCTGATGCTGTAGGCCTGACTCTGTTGTCTTACATTTGGCTTTGTTGTCTTACATGTGGTTCTCTGCAGAAGGAGTTTATGAAGCAGGTCCAGTCCAGTGGAGTGTTGATGGTATTTTCCCAGGCCTGGGTCGAAGAACTGTACCACCAGGTACTAGAAAGGAACATGCTTGGAGAAGCTGGATACTGGGGAAGCCCTGAGGAACACAGCCTTCCACTTATCAGCATGCTGACGGGTCAGTATAGTATTATGGTGGCAGGGCTAACTCCCAAACGTGTCTAAAACAAGCTACAGTGACTTGCTGTTTCATTGCATTACATACACAGCAGCATGTCTTCATGCAATATGCGGTGTCTCATGGAATTATCAGTACAGAAGGAGCCATACCTAGCTGTGGCAGGTACTTAAGTGTTTGTTTTGGATCATCTGAGAGGTTTTGAAGCATGGATTTAAAATAAGCAAAACTGTCCCTGCGAGACAGGGAGAGTAGTTTTGTTCGCTGAACCAGAACATCTCTTAATTCTGTCAGCTTCAGTTCTGGTAGACTTGATACTTGTTGATGATAAGCAGTAAGGCTGCTGTTTTCTTGATGTCATAGCAAAGCCATTTCTGTGTGCCTGCAGTGCGGTACAAATATAAACAGTGGCATCTGATCCTGAATGCCTTCCACAGACTGGAATCCCCTTGGTTCAGACTTGAGCTATGCCAGGGATGTGCCAAATGGCACTAGGGAGAGGCTGACAACCTGGAGCACAAATGCTTGAAAACAATCCTTAGCTTCATTTGAGGGGAAAAAAATCAAATTGTATCAGCTGAAAGACAGCAGGATGGCTATGCTACTGTATTGATATAAAATGCACTGTCTGCTTGAATGTGTATATAGTTAAAGTAGTGTATGCAGGGACAGCACTGGCTTCAGCTGAGCCATTAAATGGTGATCAGAGGGCACTGCTCTGAAAGTTTTTTGTTGATGGTACTGAGCTCAGTGTTACTTTTAGCTGTTGACCTGGGAAGATGAAAGAAACACTTGGAAAAAACAATACTCAGAAGTATGTGGAGAAGGGGCTGTTAGAAAGGAAAACAACCTGGCTTGTTGTAAATTCCTAACATTTAACTCTCTGCGAGAAACTGGTCTTTTTGTTGTGTTGGAGAAAGGGTTGTATTTCTTTTGTTGAGACTGAGCATACTAAAAATCACATTTAGGATATAGGATCCCAGTGCATCTTGAGGACTCAGACTGAGATCTGGGAACATCTAAATACAGGATTTAGAAAGATTTGAAGTTATACTAAGAAATGCAGAGATTTAAGCGTGTGCTAAGTTCTGAATTGTAAGAAATACCTTGAAATCTTTGCTGAAAGTTCTGTTCGCTGTGTATCTTGAAGAGGGGAAGAGCAGCTTTTAAGAGTGGGATGTCTCTCCTCTTCAACAAAACATTGGTTGTACTGGGTAAAGCCTAAGATGCCACAGCTCATGTTTATACCAAGGCTTTAGAAGGCTGACAGAAAGAGTAACAAGAAAGCATACCTGAGAAGTCAGAAGTGCTAATACTTAGTTGAACACAGAGCCAGTAAGAGAAACTTTCCTTGTACCATCTGTGTGTCAAATAGTAGTCTGATGTTTTTTAATGTTCTGGCAGACATCGACGGCTTGGGCAGCAGTGCAATTGGTGGCCAATTGATGGCATCTGCTTCAGCTCAATCTCCTCTTTCCCAAAGCCGGAAGACAGATGATTCTGTTGTTGCAGGTACTAAGACTGTATTATAAGTACGAGTGCATCTACCAGCAGTGGGTTGTTCTGTACCAAAAGCATATTCAAATAAATTGTGTAGAATAACAATTTAAAAAGGAAGTATGTCAGTACATTGTACATGTGAATTGGTAGTTGAGCATGCAGAGGGCAAATTTGATTTGGCTTTTTACCCTGATGATAAAGCTGCTGTTTTGTCATTTTCTAGTAGTAATAGTAGTAATGTTTTTTCCACTCTAGGAATTGCTTTTGCCCGATACCTTTTAATTGGCTGTTGGAAGAACTTGATTGACACTTTGTCCACCCCTCTGACCGGCCGCATGGCAGGCAGCTCCAAGGGGCTGGCCTTCATCTTGGGAGCAGAAGGAGCCAAAGAGCAGAACCAGAAGGAGAAGGACTCCATCTGCGTGAGCCTGGATGGACTAAGGAGGGCAGCCCGGCTGAGCTGTGCTCTAGGTACTGCTGCATGGGGGATGTGATGGAAGACTCATAAAAGAGGATGGTAACTTTCCTTGAAGGAATTTGGGACAAAGAAATGCAGCATCCTGCTCCAGTTTTGCATGGGAATGTGGATTGTGGGAATACACATAGAGTGCCCTACAGCATATCCAGCCAACTTTCCTTGACCCTACCTCTTGTTGGGGTTGTATGGGATTGGGGAGGGAAAGTTGGTCATACAGTGGTTGCATTTTTGCTTTACAGGAGTTGCTGCTAATTGTGCATCTGCTCTTGCCCAAATGTCTGCGGCCTCCTGTGTCCAAGAAGAGAAAGAGGAAAAAGAAATCCAAGAACCGAGTGATGCTATAACTCAAGGTAACTACATGATTAAATTACCTACCTCATCTTACATCACCTGTAAAGCTGCAGTTGGAAAGGGCTTTGCCACACATTGTGGCTTTTCCCTCTGTTGTTCTTCTGCTGTGCACCACTCACTTGTAGGCACATGGGATGTGTGTCTTCAGTACACGTCCTGCTGTCCTATGTTCTTAACATTGTCGTTATATGGAACTGAAATCAGTGGAACAATGCATAAGCCAACAGCATTTTTCAAGGTGTGCTTTTTAAACCTTGTGATACAAGTACAACCAGAGGGCATCAGAGAAACAGCTTATTTGGGGATTTTTGTGTGTTAGGTGGTAATGTAAGTTAACTGAGTTTGCATTCCTCTCCCTGTCTGGTTTATATATCCTTAATTATCTTTTGTCAGCATCAGATATTTAAAACTTTCTGAATCATGTAAAATTAAAATGGAATACAAATTATGTATTTTTAACATATAAAAAGTTCTGCATCTGTATACCACCATTTCAAGCTCAGTGTAAGTCAAAGTCAGTTGTTGTCTCCAGTGACTGTTTGGAGAAGTACATAAAATTTCTCTGGTTACATCTGATTTCTAATGGCAAGAACCCCATAACAAAACACTGCACAAATGACTCTGCTTGGTGCTTAAATTCGGTGTCTTGGTAAAGAAAACAAAGCTGAAAAAGTCTGAGCTTAAGGAAGCTTTTGACAGCTCTGCTGGACATGACCGAAGGGAGTTGGCCAGACCATGCTGAAGCAAAGAGGAGGCAGCAGCAGTGGCCAGTGGCCAACAGATCTGTTCTGTGAAAGCTTGCAAAGCTTCAAAACTTGTTTCCATTCCAATGCAGCATAAAAACAAAGCTTTTCAGGGATTCATGGAAAAAACAAATAGATCCAAATAGTTGTAGTTCAGATCAAGATTAGTTTTGCTTTGACAAGAGCTCTTAGGTGAAACTTTTTGTATGGAAATACATTTGAAATCCACAAATGCTTTTTTTTCCATAGAAAAGGAGATTTTGGTAAAAATAAATAAATATCTAGTCAACCATCTCTGAACAGAAATATCACTGGCAATCTGCAACTGTTCTGTAGGCAACAGGATGTGAATTTGGGGGTGGGGGGTGTCAATCTAGCATTGATTTTTTTCATGTATATAGGATCAGTCAAAAAGGATATTCATTTAAAAGCTACCTTAGGTTTATTAGGAAGAAATTTGTTTCTCTGATTTGTTGTTTTGGTTTTTTGGTTTTGTTTTGTTTTTATCTAGAATTCATGTTCTTTTATAGATTTCAGACTGTAATCCTTTTCCATCACCCTGTATATAAACCAGTGTTTGTTTTAAAGATGGAGAAGCTAATTTTTTTTTTTTCCGTGCTGCAGTGAAACAGAAAGTGGAGCAGAAACTGGAGCAGATGGGGAAAGTGCAGGGAGTCTGCCTCCACACTGCTCATGTTTTGTGTATGGATGCAGTCCTCAATGTGGGTTTGGAGATGGGAAGCCATAATCAGGACTGTTGGCCTCATGTGTTCAGGTACTCACCAGCTTTCCCAAAACAGCCAGAATTCATATCATATTGCCTGAAAGTAGGGGACTGAGAAGAAGGGTTTTGCAGACTCTGTGAATGTTCTGTATAGTGTCAGAATGCATTAACTGCCAGTATCTCTGAAAAAAAAGTTGGTGCTGTTTTGCACCACTCTTCAGGTTCAAAATCAATGTTTAGAAGCTTCAAAGTTACCAGAAGACTGTGGCAGACCCGGGAACCTAAACGGGCTTTTCAGTCACCTCCACCAAACTATTTGCTGTCTAGGCACATGGGGGACCAAAGGATGTAAGAAGAAAGATTATCTGTGTGTAGCCTGAGAGGCAGAAATTGTCTGTTTATGGTTTGAGGAAAATGTTCTACGATTAGTGCAGGGAGGAGTTGTTGTTTTGAGGTGTTTGTTAATTTTTTGCTTCTCCTGTGTGTTCTCAGGGTGTGTGAGTACATCAGCACGTTGGAGCACACCCACTTCAGTGATGGCGCTGCCCAGCCCTCCCTCACCATCACCCAGTCACAGCAAGCACCTGGAGGGCTGCACCCAGACTCTGAGCCTGGGGAGGCTCCTCAGGCACTGACCCCCGAGCAGGAGACCACCCTCAGCAGCCATCCAGTCATTCAGCCAGTTTCTATCCAGGATCTTATCAAGGACAGCAGTAAGGGCAGAGCTTTTGACTTCCGTGGGGGCAGTCTGCTGTGTGGGACCAGTGCTGCCAAGGCTGTTCTCACACTCTCCACCCAGGCTGACAGGTAAAAGCACTGCTGTCAGGAACCAGAATCCTTGTTCCCAAAACAGTACCAAAATGGTCCTTTTTGTGCTAATCTTTGTTCGTTGCAGACACTTGCTTCAGTTGAATTTCCCGAGAGAGCTTCATGTTTGTCACAACCAGCAGTTTCTAAAAGACCTGGGTTTTTTTCATCTCTACAGTACATTCAAGTACTGACCTGAGTATGTCTGTGCACAACAATAAATATGCCAAGCAAATCAGGTGCATCCTGAGAGTGGTGGATTTCTTTCTTGCATATAAATTGATCTGTTGTATTCAGTAAAGCAGACAAAGTAAGTGTGTGACTTGTCCTGACAGGAAGGGACTGATTGACAAGACCAGTGTCAGTCAGAAAGCAGCTGCTTCTGTCAGAGCTGTATGGACAGTTCAACAGGCTTCCCTAGTGTGCCCAGAGGAGGAAGGGAACCAAGTATGGTCACACAATATCTATGTTAAATGTCCTTTCTCCATAGTCTGCCAACTGATATTATTTCTGCTATGTTTTTAAGCAGCCCAGACAACAGTTGAAACTTTCCTGGGTTTGCATGCCTGCAATTACCTTTTTGATCCAGCTGACATTTTTCATCTTGATCTCTGCCCATGGGAAGGTGTAACGTATAAATTCAGAGCCAAAAGTAATGCATAAACTGCTTGTGGAAATTTGACTCTGGGCATAAAAATACCTTTTATTTAGGAAGTTCACAATACAACTTGGTTCTGTGGATTAGAGAATAGCAGTACTGTGATGTTAATGATGCTGGTTCCATTTCTACCCTTAAGTGAAAATATTTATTAGGACTCACTCTCTTGTTTATTAGGACTATAGAAAGTTTTTCATGAAAAGCAAGGACAGGAAATAATATTTTTGTCAATTTCTGGCTGCACCATGTGAAATTTCACTGTAATCTCTGTGGAGCTCTCCTCCAGTGTAACCACACTGTTTTATGTGCACAGATTTTAACTGTTAAATCCTAAGAGCTCATTGCAGCTGAAAATAACATCTTTTGCTTATTGTTTAACAAAAACGTAGCCCCATACTAGCCACCATTAAGAAAATTACCTCTACACCACCCAAAACCAGCACAATATTCCAAAATAGCAATTCAGGTACAGTACCTGAAGTCTTAGGTTTAAGACTTAATTTATTTTTCAAGTTAGGATCTGTAACTTCAGATGGAGCAAAATTACATAGCTCTAAGGTCAGTAAAGCTATGATGATCTGTGTTGTGAGGACTGGGCATGTTACTGGTTCATGGATGGCTTATAGCATTAAGATAACATGAAAAAGTGACTTTTTGTTTTAGCACCATAGTTGAATCTTTAAAGGGTTCTAATTGATCCCATAGCAACCTACTTTCCACCCTCCAATTAATCAAGCTTCGGGATCAAAGTGTTGCAGCAGCACTGTATAAATGAAAAAGCCCTCAATAACCCAATGTGTCACCAAAAGCAACATATAGAAGCCACAAACAGATAAGAGTTTTCCTCTTATATACACATTTAAGTCTGCATCTCATGAATTTTTCAGTTAGATTCTGTTCTTTACCTACAGGCTCTTTGAAGATGCTGCTGACAAGTTAAACTTGACGGCACTGGCAGGCTTCCTTTACCAGCTCAAGAAGGCTTCTCAGGCCCAGCTTTTCCATTCAGTCACAGATACAGTTGATTACTCACTAGCAATGCCAGGTAAATCACCTGAAGATCCTGTGTGATCCACAGAGTGTTTTATGTACAATTGCATTGCTTACAGGACGTACTTTGTATTCTTACAGATCTTTTCCAGCTGAAATTTCCAGGTATAAATAAGGTAATCAAGTAAGTAGGTAGTCTAGTAAGATCTTTCTTATTAGAATTGTAGGAACAATTCAAAAGCTTTAGAAAAGATTGAGCACTTTTTTGGGACAGGGACCACATCCACACCTGCTTTGAAACACATCAGAGAACATTAATTTGTTTCTTGGACTTTGTGGGTGTTAATTGCCCACCAATATATAATCACAACTCTGTTTTTGAACCCAGTCCAGCATGGGAACTTGGGTCAATCTAGACTTAAGACAGTGGATTTAAGTTAGACATTTGACAGTAGGATAACCTCAGAAGTGTTCAGAAAATGGGTGCTAGAGAACAAAGCACACAAACAAAGAATGTTAAATAAAGCAGAGGGATTTGTCCTGCTTGATTTTCCCTGACAGAGTGGAGCATGTACTACACAGTACAAAGCCTGTAAATTGTTTCTATCACTGTCTTGAATGAAGCAGAAGAATTGGAAGCAAAGGAAGATATGTCGCTTAAATTTATACTGTGCCTGTAGAAGCTCCGTTAGTCATAGAGGTTTTGTTCTGTCCTGTGGCAGACACAGTTTTTATGTTTCCAATTTAATTGGTTTCCTATCTCTCTGAAGTGCTACTTGTCATTTTTTCAATATGACACTTCAAGATTTTTGATTTTTTGCTCTTGCTTGTCTCCAGACCTCAACATTCATAACTCTAGTTTTAATAAACAGATTTCCTCTTATCATGTATGTTGTGGTCAGTCAACAGTAGTTGTAATACTGAAATTAAAATTAGGATAGAGGAATTAAGTGCCATTTTTTTATTTTGAAAGTGGTGTGTCCCCTGATTACATCTTTTGTTAGAGATAAAAGCACCACTGTATTTGAAATGAGAGGATGAAGTGTCTTTCCAAATATTTTAAAAGCAATTGAAGATTAATCCCTTTCAACAGGAAATAACATGTACTAGTGACTGGGGAATAGAAAAGCATTTTTTCACATTCTGTTCTTTGTATCCTTTGCTTAATAAGAAATACAAAATTAAATACTCAAGCTAAATAATTTGCAGTTTATAATCTTTCCTGTAGATGTCACCCAAAGCTTTTGTAACTACCATTTTGGGTCAATATCAATTATTTAACTCCTTTCCTAACTTTCATGCACTACTTGTCCAAGCTTTGTCTTTAATGTTGGAAAAAAAGGGATCACTTAAAGTATGTTTAGTAAGTTGTTCTTTAAACTTGGGTCCATCTCCTCTTGTTTTACTTTCACAGGCATAAGGTGTGTTTTACATTATTTTAATGTTTTTCTTTCTTTTTCTCACCCCCACTACAGCTCCTCACTGACTTAATATTAATAAATAATTTCTAATTCCAGCTCAGACATTTAGGAGTAAAGGAAAAGCTGAGCTAAGCTGATGCTTAGCTTCCATTTTTTCTCACACTTTCTTGTAGGTGAAGTAAAATCTACACAGGACAGGAGAAGTGCACTTCACTTATTCCGGCTTGGTGATGCCATGCTCAGAATTGTAAGAAGTAAATCCCGCCCATTGCTCCACCTGATGCGCTGCTGGAGCCTGGTCGCCCCTCACCTTGTAGAGGTAGGAGTGGCCTACAAGAATGGGAATGTGTGCAGGAAATGACAAAGCAGAAAAAGATGGAGAAGGCTCGATAGGTCTTAAAATGAATGACAACCTTCAACATTGTCAAATCTGCTCTGTGTTGTATAGGCTGTGTCATATATTGTGATGCTGCCACCAAGGAGTGTGCTCATGGGACAGGGTGTTGGACTTTTGCAATATAATGCAAATTGTGTCTGGTGAAAAAACTGAAACCACCGCAATGGGCTATAAGTGACTCCTCTGTCTACCTATATTCCCAGTCAACATCTTCATCCTTGAAATTTTTCCCATAAAAGGATGTGAGTTTTCTTTTCCCACATAAAGCCAGCTCAGCTACTACCTTTTGAAGGGAAAAAAGGTCACACAGTCGAAACAAAAGACAACATTTCACACAAGTTCTGTTCTGGGGGTTTTAGTATTTAACTTACTTATTTTTTAAAAAGTTCCGTGCTTTTCTTTTCAGCAAACTTCCATATGTCCATGGGCCTCCAAGCAGCTCAGAGTCTCAGTCATCTGTTTCCATGGCAGTACTCTCCCGTTTTCATTGCAGTGGGGTTCCTAGGCACATCAGTAGGGAAGCTGTTTTGAGGGTTCAGTAATGTGTAGTGCTTACCTCCCTTGAAAGTGTCTGACTAAAAGCAAATGTTTTATTTGGACACACTCTAATACTTCTCCTTTCCCTGCAGGCTGCCTGTCACAAGGAGAGACACGTGTCTCAGAAGGCTGTCTCCTTCATCCACGACATCCTCACCGAAGTGCTGATGGACTGGAATGAGCCTTCTCACTTTCACTTCAACGAGGCACTTTTCCGCCCCTTTGAGCGCATCATGCAGCTGGAGCTGTGTGATGAGGATGTCCAAGACCAGGCAAGTCAGCTCTGATCAATGTGTCCGTATCTGGCCTCCATGCCCATGAGAATGGTCTCCAGAGTGCACTTGGTCCATCTGAGGAGTGTTGCCCAAATTCCCTTCAAATGCTTCTTCTTGATCATCTTTGAGGAATTGGGAGTGCTCTGCCTACCTAATTCAGCATTGTGGTAGAGCACAGAGACAGTAGACCTGCCTTTAAAGTAATTAAATAAAGATTTTCTATTGTCTAAAAAATTTTAAATAATGAATTAGTCTAGACTGTCATAGTGAGATCTGAGTGTTTAAAGCCATCCTTATTCCTTCTAAAGATCCATCTGTATATCATGTCTAGTTTTTGATTTGTTTTTCTTTAACCCCTCCTACACTGGCTGCAGGTGATCACCTCTATAGGAGAGTTGGTGGAAATGTGTTCTACCCAGATCCAGTCAGGATGGAGACCCCTGTTCAGTGCCCTGGAAACAGTGCACAGCAGCAGCAAGTCAGAGGTTAAAGAGTACCTTGTAGGAGAATACTCTATGGGTAAGGACTTACTGCACTGTTTCATGTGTGCTTTTGATTCCCTGGGGGACACAGTAACTAACTTAATATATTTAAATACCCAAACTGAACAGTGACACTACAACACTCCAGAACTGTACCAAAGTATCTGACTTATTAGTTGGGGTAGGAGGGAAAGCAGGCATACATGTTCTGACCTTTTATCCTCTACATTTTAAAAATGAGTAGAATGAGAAAGAAATGCTTCAAACTTACTGGAATAATTCTGAGCAAGACAGTAGTGCAAGGGTACTGAGCTTGGCTGAGCATTTGTCACTGTCCTGCTGGAGAAAGGACTATGTACAACCAGCATGTCTCTTGTGGACTGTCTTCCTTAATGCATGAAGCCTATTGCTCTTATACATCAGGGGAACTTAGTGTGATAATCTAGGCAAGTACTTGATCACAAGGCTTTCAGATTCCTAGTGCTATTAGAGACCACATTTCTGTAAGAATGTGCATTCCTCCCAGAGATGTTTGCTTGTATGGAAATGTGTTAATGTGGGAAAACCCATTTTTTCTGTTCTTTTGCCCCATTAGAAAGTATGTTTAGATGTCACAAGTCATGTGTGAGGGATGTGGTTTTCCTCCTAAATTTTGTCATTGAGATCTGTTATGGTTGATGGCTGAATGCGAGTGTACACAGCTTTTGAAGACTGATAATCTACTTAGGAAAAGCAAGGCTATTTTGTTACTGTATAGTGTGAACAGTTTTCTGTATGATTGATGTCATCTTGGTTGTTATCAAAAACTAAACCAGAAACCAAACAGAAAACTCCACCAAACAGAAGTATTTAGCTACTGAGTTCAAGAGCCCAAACTTGCTCTTACCATTTGAGCAGGCATAAACTGGTATTCATCATAGACTGGGCAAAGGAGGGAATCTCTGTCACTTCCTATGAAAGGCTACACAAGTTGCCTCAGGAGCAAGAGAAGGTTTTACTTTTAAGATAATTTCTGTGTCTGCCCAGAACAGAAAGGATTCTACAGATTCAGTTAAATTGGTGAAAAACAGTTGGAAAATTATTTTTAAAGGGGGGCGAGGAAGAGTTCTCATCTTGTTATTTCCACAGGGAAACGCCAGGCTCCAGTGTTTGATGTCTTTGAAGCATTTCTAAACACAGACAACATCCAGGTCTTTGCCAATGCTGCCACCAGTTATATTATGTGCCTTATGAAGTTTGTCAAAGGACTGGGTAAATACTTTCCTTTCCTATTAAGTCATGATATGTCAAGCTTGATCTTGCAGAAGAGGATAATTCAGTTATGTAATACATAGCATGGTAGAAAAGAGAGGGGCAGTGAAGAATTTGAGTCCAGAATGCTTTAAAAAAATAAAATAAAATCAAGACTAAGGGATTATTTCTGTAACATTTTTAATACCATCAGTTCTTCAAGTTTTTATAGCAGCAAAGACGCATCTCACTATTAAGTGTCTGCTTCTTAATTTGATTTTAATTTACATCAGGACTTGCTTATATTCATGTAAATAATAAAACAAAAAAACCTGCAGACCTAGAATATTGCAGGAATGGCCTGGCATTGTGCAGACAGCACAGATTGTTTGCAACAGAGTGGGGCATGTTTTACACTGCAGGCAGCAGAGACCAGGCACAGCGTGTCAGGCTGACCCTGCAGAGGAATTGTTGTGCTTCAACAGCCTCCAGGACAAAGGCAAATGCTGCTGTGTCGTTCTGCCCCCATGCTGGTGATCCATGGCTGGCCTTGATCAAGAGAATTGGACATTTTTCATTGAACTGTGACAATGTTGGGGGTTTTGTGTATGTAAATTATAGAACTTCTAAGTAGTGATAAAATGGGGGTTTTGGTTTCTATATGAATATTAATTCACAGAGGTTTCTAGGTCTGTAAGCAACTCCCTTTGATTTAAATGAAGCACCTAACTGCAGCAGATCTACTCTTTAATGTTACTTTTGTCTCATTGAGCTATTTCACCATTGATTTCAAGAATTCAGCTTGTGGTGTAATTGTAACTGTAGTTATTACTACAAAAAAGAAATGAACTTGCATGTCCAATAGCAATAGAGGGAACTCATGTCTCTTCTGGAGAGCTTAAAAGCCTGTCTTATATTTCTTTACATTTCTTGCCTTCATGAGATAATTTTGACCCCTTTGTGGTCACATATCAAAAAGCAAGGTCGTTTTTTGTATTAAAGGTAACAGGACTATGGGATACATCAGCAAATAAAATGCCATACTATGTGCATTTTATTGTAAAACTAAAGGATTCAAACTTCACTGGCTGATTTGGTTGATCTTAATAGTAGACAAAACTTTAAAACACATTATGGCCAGAATAGTTAAGAGCATAGAATAAGCAAATAAATATAGTGAAAGTAGAACAAAGTAGGATCTAATAAAAGGATTTAATGTTTATCTTGTGCTTTTTAAGAGAGGAATAGCTTTTAAGCCAAGAAAATGTTGATGTCAATAGGCATTTAGTTAAGCTTCAGATTTGGCACTGTATGGGAAGTATTTGGCTAAACTGGAAAAATGGGTTTGAGCCAAGTATTGTAAGGTGGGCAGAACCGTGGCTGAGAGGGGAGCGAGGCAGGCCAGCAGACACGAAAAATGGTGGAGTGAATGGAGTTATCCAGAGAGGAGCTCTGCAGCAGGCTTCCTTGGAATTGCTCTGCTTGTTGAATTCAGTTAGTGAAGCTGGTCTGAAAGGAGCAGTCTGCTGATCTAAGTTGGGAATACCAGCAACAGTGAGGCACTAGAGCCTGAGGATGTGTCATACAGCTGGAACTGTGAGACATTGACACCGGCATTAGACAGCAGAAGGAAGTGTACTAGTACAAAATATAAAATGATGTATTTAAGCAGTAAATAAACTAATAGGAAGAACTTGTGGCAGAAGAATTTTCTATGTCACTGAGGTGCAAATGAATAGAAAAAAAATCAGTGTAGTAATTGAGCAAAGGATGAATATGAGCAAGTAATTCGTACACCCATGGAAGAAAGTGGAATGGAGCAATATGACAGATAATATAATGTATGCTTATTAGAACTCCCAAAGGCTCTACTAAAGAGGTATTAAATAGGCATATGTTTATTAAAGCATTTATTCATATAAAATTCATGTACCAACTGTGACCAATATTACTGTATAGTTTCTGTGGGGAGGTCACCTGGTTGTCATCTATGATCAAACAAGGGATGTTTCCTGGATTCTGTTTGGACATTAGGGCATAGCTGAATGAGGAAAGAAAACCAATGCTCTGTTTGTTTCTTTTCTTCCATTCTTCCCTTCCTGTCCCCAGGGGAAGTAGATTGTAAGGAGATGGGTGACTGTGTGCCAGGATCAGGATCTGCATCTACAGACTTGTGCCTTCCCGCGCTTGATTACCTCAGGAGATGTTCTCAGGTATGATGAACAACCTTACACAGGCACGAACCTGGCCTAGGAAACAATTGTAACCTGCAGGCTTTGCATCAGTCTCTGGATGATTTGCAGGAACCCAACAGAGTGTGTGGTGACCCTGATGGTAATACCCTGCACTGCCAAATGGACAGTGGTGATCTGAGGGGTTATCATACCTTCTAGGCCAGTTAGCACTGGGAAAACCAAGGAGATAAAAACACTCAGACCCAGGAAGCATGGGAGAAAATGTGAGTGTTCAAAACCTAGTAGTAACATTTTTCGAAGCTAAATTCATTCTTATTTAAACAGTTACCATAAACAGTGTTGAGAATGAAAGATGAAAACAAAACCAAGAAGTTGAGAATTCTTATACCTTAAGAATAACAGGTTACACCCTCTGAAATGCAGAAGCAGCTTATTTGTACCATGAAAGCACATCTGAAGATCAGGACAAATTTCTAATAATAATAATGCTGGCACATTTCCTGTAATCTCCTTGCACACAGCATGTATTATTATCCAGGGTTAGCTGGACAATTTTTTCTGATTTTATAATGTTGTTTGTATTTCTGTAGCACCTGCAGGTCTTTTTGTTGGATTCAGGCCGTGTTTTTTCTGGGTACAATACAAATGCACAACAAAGGATATTACTACTGCTGAAAGGACTTAATATCTAAATTCAGAAATAATGGGTAGATTCAGTATGCAGACTAAGAAAAGAAGGGAAGAATAAGGCAACTCAGAATAATAAACAGCAAACATACCAAACTCAACTTGCTATCTTGTTCATCTAAAAAAAATAGTAAATATCTGTGTGTATACCTTAATGTATGTTCTGTCTATACACTACTTGCACCACACTGCTGTTCCTTGTCCTTACAAACCCCAGTTCACAGTGAGGGGAAAATATTCTCTCCTCTTTAAAAGATTCAGCTATTTATATCTTGTTATACCTTTTAACTTGCCAGTAAAAGAAGAACAGGAATGACTGAAAAAAGTCCTGTCTGTATATTGCATGTACATTATTTTCTTAGAAAGACCTGATAAAATGCTGATAGTGTCCCTGCAACAGCACAATTCTACCATTTGTATTTGTTGTGTAATGGACAACCCAGGCAATGACGCTCTGAAAAGGGTTTACAAACCCTTTTATCAGTATTTATTTAGTCCTTCAGAGCTTCAAAATATTCTTTGTACAGCTAACAGAGCTGCATAGGTCATAGATGCAATCAGTGAGTTGTAACGTTTGCCCTTCACAAATGAGAAGAGAGCACACTCCCATATCAGAAATGTGTTATTTAAATTCCTGCTCTCCCTCTCTTTACCCAAAACCCTTTACTTGTCAGTGAACTGCAGACTTCCAGCCTCTGATTGTGTTTGCATACCTGTGTTGTAGGTGATCGCTTTTACAAACTCTCCCATGGATATTTATCTTCTCCTTTTTTCTCTCTCTTTCCTCTTCTCCACCCTCCCAAGTTGTTAGCCAAAATCTATAAAATGCCCTTGAAACCCATCTTCCTCAGTGGCCGGCTGCTTAACTTGCCCCATAGAGCACAGGAACAGTCAACCAGCAGTGAGGATGGGATTGAGTGCATCCTTTCTGACTTTGATGATGACACTGGTAAGTGCCTTTAAAGTGGTAAATGCAGAATTAATCAATTGCTTCTTCTACATCTTGCTGCAAATGTTGCCAACTGCTGAAAACAAAAAGGAGGGAAAACTTTAGTTTATTTTCTCCTTATTGTCTACACGCACCCACATGGCGCACACAGAAGTTGGAAGTTCAAGTCCTCTCACTTTCTTTATGTAAAATATACAGTTCATATATAAGAAAAATACAACCTCTCTCTTAGGGCAAAATAAAAATATTTTGATTAACAATTATTTTGATTATCCCGATAGTCTTAATACAACCATTGTGTATTTCTGAGAGCTAACACAAAAATGCTTTCTAGACCACAGCTGAAGTAAAGGAGTGAAAACTTTTAAAGTTAGTATTGGCAGGCCTGCCTTCAGCAGAAAAAAATATCAGTATTGAGTTCCTGTCTAGAAAGATAAAGAAGCATTGTTTAAATGTTTCCAAACTTGTGCCCTGTGGTCTGTTGAAATAAACAGTGAATTTCTGAAGTCCATAAAAAGCACTATGACCGTCAGAAAAAAAATAGCAGCATTTGTCTCCTGTGTGGTTTATATGGGTTGTGGGTTATATGGGTTGTGGATTAATCAGGTGTTGGATGAATTAGATGTGTGCAGAGCTAAACAGTAGAGGAATGCAGCCTTACAGCTTCTGGGCTCCAGGAGACCTTCACAGCATTACAGTCACTTTTGAGTATGAACTACTGAACTGTTCCACCAGGCTGCCTCAGTGAGGAGTCAGCTGCAACCTGGCAGAAATGAGGCTGACTCCAATGCATTTCATTCATGTGCCTCACCAGACTGGCCCTTGGTGCCTACTTTTTTCTAGACTCTTCCACCATATTGTATGGATTGTCCTGTTCCCCTGCTACCCTGGATAAAGGAGAGAAAAGCTGCTCTCTGAAACCAGAAAGTCACAAGTCCTGGATTTTCACAAAACGACCTTTTATTTCCTTCTTTCTGTGCTGGGTTTGGTTTAGCTTGGTTTGTTTTCTCCCTCTCGGGGGATTTTAGGATATTCACCTGGGATGTAGGAGAGCCAAGTCATTGAAGCCTCTGCTTTGAATCAGACTTGGAACTTGACCTAGGGTCTCCCCACCTCAGTTGCCTACTGTTCTGAAATGACTCTGCCTGTCAATGTCTTGCTGTAAATAGAAATATCACCCTGCAGCAAATAAACCTTCTTCTGGTTCTTGTCAGACCAGGGCACTGAGACTGTCACCCAGTTTGTTATTTACATGGCAGTGGTGTTAGAACATTGCTAGGCAAACTGACTTTACAAAGATACAAGGCAGTCTTCACCTGGCACTTTAGTGCTCGAAGTTGGTACCAGGATGAGGCAAAATGTTTTAGCCTACTTTGCCATAATTGCAGTATATTTTCATAGTGTATTTGATTCCATGCTGAACTCTGCAAGAAGGTGTTTTAGAGATACTCAGTTCTCCCAGATTAGAAAATGGCCATATTTCATTCTGAGTCCTTTGTGCTGTTTCCTTATCCAGCAGTATCATTAAAGTCTAACTGACTCAAAACAATGTCACCATAAATACTGTCCTGTGAAAGTGGTGTGAATAAATAAATGTTAGTTACAAAGTAATGATTTCACAGTTTTTTTCCTTGTTTCTCAGGAAGATTCTTGCAGTCAGCAAGTTCAGTGAATCTTAAACATTAAGTTTCCTCTTGTATTGCTTTTACAACATAAGTAGCCAGCAAGCATCATTCAGATACAGACTACATCAACATAGCTACCACTGGCAGAGAACACAGACTTATTAGTGAACCAAAGTAAAATTCATTTAGCCTAACAAACCCATAGCTTTCTAAGGCAACTTAACTCAAGAGTGTAATGTACAAGATTCTTCTAGCTGTTCATGATATCATGGCAAGCTAGCAAATACTTAAGGGATCTGTGAAAAATTAAAGGTCAGCAATTCCTAACCATCTTCATAATTGTATTGAAAATTAGTTGTATCCCATAATCTTTTAGGGGTTACCTGTTTGTCAATGTAGACAAGAGCTCACCTGTATCCTACCTGCTGTTCTGGCAGTTGTCCAGCACTGTGACCTCTTTAGATGTTAAAGATGGCATATGAGGCAGCCTGGTGATACGTCATGAGACATTTTTACTGGTCAGTTCTGAGTACCAAATAGAGACAGTTAAATTATGGCTAGTCTCCTCAGGAGCCTTACTTAAAAGCATAACCTAAAGGAGTACAATCTATTCTGGGCAGCATTTGAGATAAGGTTGGGTGGTTTTTTGGGGTTTTTTCTGTGGGATGTTTTACACAAGGTTAAAGAGAGTGGACTAGTAGGAATAGTGAAGTATGACCAGAACAAGGTGTACATGGATGAGGAAGGATAGGACAAAACACAAACTTGATAAAAAGGGAGGGAAAAGGAAACCATCATTTCAAAAATGGCTATTGCCCACAACCATTACACAGCAAAAGTAAACATGCAAGAACCATGATCTTTAAGTTAATTAGTTAATTAATTTCCATCACTTTGTGAGGGTATGTCATTGTAGTGTCACACCTGTGATCAATGCAATATCTTACTCATGGGTTTTAATCTTTCTTTCTTTATTATAGGCCTCATCAATGTCTGGATTATTCTGCTGGAAGAACTAACAACTGCCATATCCAACTGTCCCCGTCAGCACCAGCCTCCTACTTTGGATCTGCTCTTTGAGTTGCTGAGGGATGTTGCCAAGACACCTGGTAATGAAAGGGCTTGAAAAAATGTGAGCTAGTGGAGTCCTAACCAAACCTTTTAGACTCCAAAACCAGTTCTGTAAAGTATGTTATTTGTGTTAAAGCTACACAGATACATTCTCTACTAGAAATGGAAATCTCAGAGTTGATAAGTTGTTCCAGTTAGTGCATCATTCTGTTGACAAAAGGCATCTTGTAAGAGTATATGGAACATATGCTTAAATTCATTGCACAATAAAGAGGCGGGTCTGTCCTAGCCACAGAAAATGTTTGCTTCTTGTCTAGGAAATGGAAAGGGAAAATTACATAATCCTGCAGGTCTGCTGGGAAAGACTGTAGGTAAACAGTTGGCTAAATGTACCTCATAACTACATCTGAAACACTTTACCACTCTCAGCCACAAAAACGTTTCAGAACCTCTTTCCTTCAGCATTACCCCAGGCTTCAGCTTGGAACAAGTTAGCAAGTTTCCTGAGCATGTAGGCTTTGTAAGCAAATATATATAACCATTATTGTGTTTATTTTAAGGACCAGGATTTGGCATTTATGCAGTTGTACATCTTCTTCTTCCCACGATGTCTCTTTGGCTCCATCGCAGCCATGGTGACCATTCTTACTGGGATGTGGCATCTTCTAATTTCAAGCATGCCATTGGCCTTTCCAGTGAACTTGTAGTGGAGCACATNGGTATTTTCTTTATAGGGCTTAGAATTATGGGGGGAAAATTGCAAGACACATACAGAACTTACTTAGACCAGCCTTCTTCTCACAGCAGGCCTATCTTCAAAATTAAAAGATCATAGTCTTTAGTATACTTCCCAAAAGAAGATACAAAGACTTTGATCATACAGAACTAGAATATCAGAAACAGGATCTAAGATAATTTGTCCAGTACCACTTCGGTCCAGACATTTTATATTGTTAACTTAAAAAGGATTGTTCTTATTTCAGCTTGATGTGATGCATGTTTCAATACCTGCATAAAAAGAATTTGGTTTTGCAAATTCTCTGAATAGCAGCAAGTGTAGCAAAACTGTTTAATTATAATGAAAAGGCAATGATGTTAAAATCAGTCTGTGTCTTTTCCTTATAGATATTGGTTATGAAAATATGATCAATACTATGTTGAAAGATCTTTTCAAGTTGCTGGTAGCCTGTGTAGCAGAACCAACAGAAATTATATCCAGAGTTGGCTGCTCCTGTATCAGGTAATCCAATCTGTTCCCTCTCAGCATATTCAGAAAAGATGTCTATGTCTTTGCAGAACTTATGGACTAAGCTGGTTAACATCTCAAAAGAAGTCTACAATATGTCTTAGCTCTTGTTATGGAATAATCAATTTTGGACTTACTAACCTTTTGCTGTTTTCAGTGTACTTCAGAACCTGTGATTTTAGGCATTACTATGTGTATGATTCTTAAAAAAGCACTTGTACATTACTTATATGTAGTTAGTCAATAATTGATCCTTAAGAAAAAGGGTCATTTCCTGGCATTCTGAAGACCTGGAACAGGTCTTTAGAGGTAATTAGCACCTTTAATTAGACCTTTCACAGTCTTCAGGTTATTGCAGTCATAATCAAAATAAGCACTGCATTTATATAGTTACCTAGTGTGTGGTTTTTGTGGCAAGATGACTACTTAAAGAGGAAAAGCAATGGAGAAAAAGAAGTCAAAAGTATAGTGTAATTACAAAAATAGGTCAAGGTAACAACTGAGGAGATTGGATAACATTAGCTAGCTACTGAGTAAGAATTTTGTTGTGTTTTCATAGAATCATAGAATGGTTTGGGTTGGAAGGGACCTTAAAAATCACTTAGTTTCAAATTCCCTGCCATGGGGGAGTCACCTTCCCCTAGACCAAGCTGCTCAAAATCCCCATCGAGCTTGGCCTTGAACATTTCCAAAGATGGGGATTTTCAACCTTCTCCCTTTATAAGTAAGAATTGTCTAGTTTCTTCTTGAACATGGTAACGTTTTCCTGTGTCCTTGCAGGTATGTGTTAGTGACAGCAGGGCCTGTTTTTACTGAAGAGATGTGGAGGCTTGCATGTTGTGCCTTGCAGGATGCATTCTCTGCCACTCTGGAGCCAGTAAAGGTAAAACTGCCCTTTTGCTGTCACTCACTATGTAATCACATGGTGGATGCACTAACTTTTGACAGGTTGTTAATTTGTCAGTTGACAATTAAACATGTTGGATCGACAATGGAGATTGAAATCAGTTTTTTAAACATATACAGACAACACTAGTAGCTTACAGTTCAGACTTATTTTAAATTGCCTTGCCAGTATGAAATCAGAAGAGTTCAATAGGTGAAAACTTCCCTTTTGATCCATTTCTTCCTCTGGATTGACAAGAACTAGGTAGAAGACAACGTTGCTTTGCTGTAGCTGCATGTTTTCAACTCGCTGTCTCTTTTGTGAACAAAAAATCCAGTGAAGTCTTTGCAGATCAGCATCCATAAGAAGCTGTACTGCCTTTACGTGGTTATATTAATTGCTAGATGGCAGGTGACTAGCTGATGGGAATGGGACAGGTCACTGCATCTTGTATTTCACACAAGCAAGCTGGACATGGCTACAGTCACTTGTCTAACGCACAGTGAAAGTCTGATGTTGTGTCTCTCTATAGAACCTGTTGGGCTATTTCCACAGTGGTTCTGAAAGCTTTAGTGGAGATGCCTGTGAAGTGAAGGTGGCAGCCCCTTCCCTCTCGCCAAGTGCTGAAGCTGAGTACTGGAGAATCAGAGCCATGGCACAACAGGTACTGACAGATGCTTCAGGGGAAGTCAGAAAACCTTTTAAACTTGGAGCTTCTCTTTATGAAGGTGTATTTTTTCCACCATCTTCCTCACAAACCCTATGGGCAAAGACTTTCTACTTTCAAAGGTTAACATCACTTGTCCAATAGTGGTATTCAGAAAAATTGACCAAAAAAACAAAAACAAACAAAAACCACCAAAAAACCAATCAAACAAACAAAAAAACCCAAACACACAAAAACCAACTCCCC